>NC_025202.1:26234079-26256566 GCF_000313855.2 Musa acuminata subsp. malaccensis
GGATCTGTGTAATCGGAATCGGATTATGATAAGATCATGATAAAGAAACTGATCCGCCTTTAAACATATATCCTAAATAATCCCTGTCATAGGTTACTCGAGAGGGACATCAAGATAACTGGACAGACTCGTGTGTTGTATACCCATCCATATGATGGATGTAGTTGGTCTCATAACTACTCGTGTGGGGACAGTTGGGATACAATACAGGTGCTCATTAGGGAATGAGTTCACTGATTGATCCACTTACGGAATGCTGGATGGTTGATGATGTCTTATTGTCAAACAGCGATTCTGTGGTCCTAGTGGTGTATCTGATCCTTTGACATGGGACACCAAGGATGTCCTATATGAGTGCTCTACTCTTTGATACCAATCTTATAGGTTTGAATGTCCCAAATATAGTACAACCGGTCTTCGGGAGTGGTAGTTAACCTTATGAGGGCTATTGAGTGTCGATAGAGGATCATCCACTCTCGATGTCATGAGAGGAATGTCCTATGTGTTCTTACTCAGACAAATCCCTAGCAAGGGTCATTCGGATTGAGAGAGAGTGTTCTCTGGGAGAATCCGATTAGAGTAAGACTCGAATAGAAATCGTATGGGTCAGATAGCACCAAGCCCGATATATGGTCTCTGTGATATTAGATAGATGAGGGACTGTAGATACATGGTAACTGTGGACAAACAGGTCCAATGGATTGGATTCCCCTGTATCATTTGGGGATTGCGGCGTAGTGTCCTAGTACATCCACAGTCGATGAGTCGAGTGAATTATTATAGAGATAATAATTCACTAAGCTAGAAGGAGTTCTAACATGTACAACTTATGGCCAGCTCGATATTGGGCCTAGAGGGTCACACACATATGGTAGGCATTGCGATGAGTAGAGGTTCGGATATGAGATATCCGTTGGAGCCCCTATCTTATTGGATATCCAATAACCCCTTGAATTATTGGATCCTATGGATGAGATCAAATAAGAGCTAATAAGAGATTATTGGGTTAGACCCATTAATCTAAGAGGCTTAGGTAATTGGATAGAGATCCAATACCCAATAGGGGAGGATCTATTAGGGCTAAATTGATAAGGGACCTTTATAAATAGGAGGGATTCAGTGGCTCATAGGCTAGAGTTTTTGCTTGCCTCTCCTATTCTCCCCCTCCTCTCCACCTCAGAGCAGGCCTAGAGTCTTGAGGAGCATCATCGCAGCCTTGCTGTGTGGATCACCGCTAGAGAGGAGGGCGCTTGACCTCCTTCACCCTCTCCTAAAGATCTATAGGGATACAAGGATATATGATCTCCCTAGGTAGCACAATCTATTCTATACGTAGTTTTAAGTTTCATGGATTTTTTGGCCACCAATCTTCGCACGACGATGAACATCTTTTGGGAAATTAGGGATTTTATTTTTCTGTTCTTTCACTACGCATGTGATGTCGCCCCCAAGATTTTCTAACAATAGTATCAGAGCTAGGTTGTTCATGTGATAGATTAGTTTTAAACTACGTATGTTGTGTTTTGGAGAAGCTTTTGGCATCAAAATCATTGACGCAAAAGCGAGAAAGGGCAGCAATTGTTGCTGCCCTTGCTGTCATCGCAGATGGCAATGTTGCTATCTGCGTGTAGGCAGGTCGCTTGTAGCGGCAACCGTAAGGTCGACCGCGTGTAGGCAGGCCCTCTATAGCGGTACCCGCAAGCAGGGCCGCAAGCACGACGGCCACCTGCGTACGGGCACTACGCCCGCACGCAAGAGCGGCGCCTACGGATGTTGGACCCACGGGCAGAGGTGCCACTCGGCAGCGATGCTTACGGGTGCTGCACCCGCGAGCACAGTCACCTACGGGTGCTGCGTGGGGCAGCGCCACCCGCAGGGGCGCCCGTAGGTGGGGGCGCTACCCGCGGGGGCATTGCCACCCACAGGGGCGACCGCCCGTGGGGGCGCTCACCTGCAGGGTCAGCACCACCCGTGGGCAGGGTGGCGCCCCCATGCCCCCCCGCCGTACAGGGCCACCGCCGGTAGGGTGACGACGGTCGTAGCCAGTAGGGCATGGGGAGTTTTAGGGTTTTGGGCAAAAAGATAGTTTTGCCCCTATGATTTGAGAAATTTAAGTTATATCCTTTTATCCTAATTATGAAAATACCCCTCAGAAGTAAGAAAATTTTCTACATCTCCTTGATTTCAAAAAATATTAATTAATTAAAATATTTAATTGATTATTATTATTATCTAGTAGTCCTGAATAATAATGATTTATACATGTGATGTATGATATATGGATGGATGATCATGGACCATGTGATGTGTATACTTGTGATTATTATTATTGGAGCTTGCGAGCCTCCATTTTATTTCTCATTTATTTTTGGGCCTGCGTGCCTATGATTAAGTTATAATCACACGAGGAGGCGTAGCGGGAGCGTGGAAGTGATAACAGGACCCACTAGAAGGACGATCGTGATGCATGGAGATGCGTCGAGATGCCGATGGAACCGACGAGGACGAGATGGATGATCACAAGGCATAAAGATGCACCGCTACGCACATAGATCTTGATGTGAGTGATTAGGCCCACTGGCTCGGGCCTGATCACATTAGGTTGTGGTCCATGATCATATGATATGATTGCTTATACACCTACTAGATATGTATATATATTTACATACGATGTTGATATATATTAAATATGTATATATGTGACATGCCATATTAGGAAACCAAATCATAGACGCCCCTCTCTCGATAATATTAAGTTGGTAAACGCGAGGCAATTAGATTAGCCCATGTGACCTTCCATCGTTATAGGTAGGGACCGATTACCGGTATAGGTTGAGTTGGTCGAGTCCCTCGAGGCTCACTTATATCGCGATTCGCTATCTTGCCTACGATATAGAGATGTCCCTAGTAACTTGAGAACATGGTATGCTTGGTCGAGTCCCTCGAGGGTATATCATCAAATCAAACTCATCATGTAACGATGGTTTGACTTAACCGAACATCATGGTTGGTCGAGTCCCTCGAGACCATGGTGATTTGGAGGCCGAACAAGATGGGAATCATAAGGAGTTGTGATCGGCAAGAGTTGCCTACCTTTTGAGCTTAGTGTGATTGGTCAAGTCCCTCGAGGTTACACTAAGATGTTGATTGGATCTTGATCCCCACTAGAAGTCTGCCAGAGACTTTCGTTTCACGTGTTGAGGGTGTCGCGTGACTTGCCAGTAAATTAGTGGGAGCATATTAAGATAGAAGTCTATATCTTGATTGTTTATTTTTGTAAAATCTGCATGTTATTTATTTTTGCTGCATCTTTATTTTCAGAAAATATCGCTTTCAAATCCCTTACGTGGCATACTTGATGTCGACTACCTCATTGGTCCAAATTATACGGATTGGCTCTGCAAGTTGAGAATTGTTCTCACAGCGGAAAAAATCATGTACGTCCTTGATATAGTGATGCCTACGCCCGAGGAAGGGGCAAGCGAGGATGAGATCACTTACTACGTGAAGTACATTGATGACTCCACTCTTGCCCAGTATTACATGTTGGGCTCTATGACTCTTGAGTTATAGAGACAACATGAAAAAATGGATGCCAGATCCATTCTCCTACATGTCTGCAAACTGTTTGAGGAACAGGGAAGGACTCAGCGATATAAGATATCCAAGAGCCTCTTCTACGCTAGAATGACTAAGGGGATACCAGTTAAGAACCATGTCCTAAAGATGATTAAGTGGATAGAGAGACTCACAGGTCTAGGAATGGTCCTAGAGGATAACTTGTGTGTGGACATTGTGCTTCAATCCCTACCAGATTCCTTTTCATAGTTCATAATGAATTTTAATATGAACAAGCTTGAGGTGACTCTCCCAAAGCTCCTCAATATGTTGAGGGAGGTAGAGAGCACTATAAAAAAGGAGAAGCCAGTTCTCTACATTGGTGAGACTAGAAAGAAAAGGAAAGTAGAAAAGTCCCTTAAGAATGGCAAGGGCAAGGGCAGACCAAGTAAAGCAAAGGTTGCTAAGAAAGACCTGGCAAAGGACAAAGGCCATTACTTCCACTATGGCAAATATGGGCATTGGAAGAGGAACTACAAAGAGTACCTTGCAGAGAGGGCGAAACAGAAGCTTGGAGAAGCTTCAAGTACATTCATGATCAGTATCCAATTGTCATATTTTTGTGATAGTGCATTGGTATTAGATACCAGTATTGCTGATCACATTTGCAATTTGTTGTATATTCTAGCAAAGCCGAGAAGATTGTCGAGAGAAATATTACATAATGGTTTGTTTATGCTAGACACTACTCCATATATCATGAATGTAAGTGTGTCTAAGAGGAAATGAGATGAGGTGAATAGTGCATACTTGTGGCATTGTAGGCTAGGTCACATCAATGAGGGAAGGATTCAAAAGTTGTTAAAGGATGGATACCTAGATCCATTCAATTATGAGTCATATGCAACCTGCAAGCCTTACTTTCGTGGAAAACTGACCAACTCTCCATTTAGTGGAACTGGAGAAAGAGTCACTGAATTACTGGAACTCATACATAATGATGTATGTGGACCCATGTCAACTCATGCCATTGGTGGTTACTCCTACTTTATTACTTTTACTGATGATTTTTCAAGGTATGGATATGTGTACTTAATGAAGTATAAGTCCGAGGCCTTTGAGAAATTCAGAGAGTATACGAATGAAGTGAAGAACCAGACTAGAAAGAGTATCAAGACTCTTTGATCAGATCGAGGAGGTGAGTACTTAAGTATAGAGTTTACCCAGCTCCTCAAGGACCATGAGATTTTATCCCAATGGATACCTCCTTATACACCTCAGCTCAATGGTGTGACAGAAAGGAGGAATCGTACGTGTTAGGATCAGGGGTCGGCACTAAGAGGGGGGGTGAATCAGTGTAGCGGTAAAATCACGTCTTCAAAAATGTTTCGTTTCGATAAAACCGATTTTGTAAAGTTAGATTGAAAGTGTACGGAAAAGAATTGAAGGCAGTAAGTACTTAAAGAGGTTTGCAGTAAGGTAATAGCAAGAATAAAATGCAAACCAGAGAACTCGGTAGTTTTAGAGTGGTTCGATCAATGTGACCTACATCCACTTTTAGCTTCCTCCTCCGACTTGGAGCCTAAAACTTTTCCATCCTAGGTTCCTCGGGAACGGGCGGTACCACCGCTTAGATCTGGCGGTACCACCGCCTAGGGGGCAGTGCTGGGCGGTACCACCACCCAGACTGACGGTACCACTGCCTGGCACCCTTCCAGGGGTGGTACAACCGCCTAGACTAGTGGTACCACCGCCTGACATAGTCTCGAAGACTGTGCCATGATTGTGAGATTTCTTGGGGCATTGTTTGAGCCTTTTATTGGGCCCAACACAGTTCTTACATGGGCCTAGTTGGCCCTAATTGGGTTGGCCCAAATCCAAGCCCAATTACGTGCTAACTATGAAATCCTAAGACATTTGCTAATCTAAACAATTCCCTATGTCTATTCTTCCGACGAGCTTCCGGCGAACTTCCGACAATCTCTAGGCAATGTTCCGGCGGACTCCCGGTAAGCTCCTGGACTTCACGACGATCTTCTTGACGAGTTCCGACGAGCTTCTCTGGCAAGCTCTGAGACTTCTCGGCTGGTTCCGCCAGAACTTCCAACGAACGTCCGGACTTCTGACGAACTCTCGAACTCTCAACGAAGTCGCGTCCTTAACTCCGGGACTTCATTTTGCTTCATGCTTTGCTATCGTAGTTAATCCTGCACATGTAAAACACACTTCGATCTAGACAATTAATACTAAGCATTAATCAAGTTGTCCGGCATGTCATTGGTCCATCGACGCTTCGTTCGATTCTTCGGCGCATCGTCCTTTTTTACGGCCTATTGCCCAATCGATCAGTTGACTCCGCCACTCCGATATCCTTGGCGCAATATCCGCTCTTCTTAGCCAGATGCCCGAATCCACGGCCCGAAGCCTTCTGTCGATACGTCTACCCTGTTTATTCAGAACCGTTAGGATTTTGCCCACCATTAGGATGATTGCCATTTTCTAAACTATAAGACCCAAATTTAGTCATGATGTAAGATGCTTATTTTAACCAATGAGGACATGAATGTGATGAATCAGCCTAAGGGAGATGAGGCACATTGGATCCAACAGTAGCTCATGTGCCGCTCTTGTAATTTCGATTTCTCTATTGAAACTGTTGCATCTTTTTCGAGTGTTAATTGCGTTGCAAGGTTGGGTTTCATTCTCAAAGATAAGCAGGAAATCTAGTCGCAGCGGGGTGTAAATCAATTACAGCTTGCTCTGTTTTTGTAAGCTGAGTTCGAGGCTATTTTAGAAGCTCTCAATTTTGCTACCAAAGGGCCTACAAGAATGTGTGGGTTGACTTAAACGACAGCGTTGAATATGTGCCTTGTCAAATGTGGGTTTCTTAGCTATATTCTTGCGATTGTTTTTGTAGCTTTTGACAAGGTGGGCCTTGTCAAATGTGATTTCTTAGAAATACTGCAGCGGGCTACACAATTACAGCAAATAGGATTGAAATGAACATCGCAGACTCCAGTATCTAAGATCATAATTATGATCACGATTTAATCCCATGCCTCATAATCCATATAGATCTATGAGAGCAGTCCAAACAAACAAATCTAATCCATGAAATTATCATCGCACAGAATCATAATCATGACTCAGTAAAAGCTGAGGATAGAGAGTGTTTCTGCTGGAAGATAAATCCATGTACACAGTCGGATTTATTTATAAACAGTTTTTCTACTCGGCTGGCAGAACACAGAGACGTAACACCTAGCAGCAGTTCAGTGATAACCTAGCGGTGCAGGTATATCCTTGAGTTCCATCCCCCGGTAATGGATGTCCTGCGATCGCCAACCAGAAGCATCTCAGTAACATAACCACATATCTATACGCTTCGGAGAGTGGAAGGCAGGACAGAAACATACCGAAGCGAAGTGATTGACGTCACGATGGTGCGCCTCATCAGCACGGACAACCATGACGACGTCCTTCAGCGTGGCATCGGCGGGGAGGCGCCAGTAGTCAATGGCGATGGCGGGGGCGGGGACGTTGTCGATCTCACCCGCCTCCAGGTCCCTGAGGAACTCGGTATAGGAATGGATGGCCTCCTCCTCCAGGTATCCCGTCACGCGGTGGGCGAACTTGGGCGAGACGAGGTAACCGAGGAAGTATGCATTGAAGAAGACGCCCTGCACGGCGATCACGAGGGCGCGCTCGTACCACCGAGGCTGTGCCACCTCCATGAACGTCATCAGGTGCATCCGCTCGTTCTCCGCCTCCTCCAGCAGCGCGCGGATCCACCCGCCGCTTTGTTCGAAACGGCGGAGGGAGCGGAGGTGGAGGAACATGCCACCCACCATCCCCGGCACGGCCGCCACCGTCTCCAACATCATCGCGCGGCACCCATACCTCCTCTGTTTTGGGCATGCAGTAAGTTAACCGCAAACTCCTACAAACCTTTTAAAGACTACCAAACCAACGCTGTGATTTGACACCCGAATTAAAGGGAATCTCACCGAATAATAAATTGATTGCTTACTGTAAATACAAGGGAAATCGTATCTTCCTATTTCTTGGGGAAGACGAAAACTCTATCGGAGAAAAAGCGGCGTCACGTACCTGGAAGAAGATGTCGGTCGGGACTCGGAGAGCTTTTACCATCCAGTAAGCGAGCTTGTCAAGGAGCGTCGCGGGGACGTGGTGCTTCTTGAGATCAATCGAGGTATCCGCCTTGTACGTCTCCCACGGCTGCGGGATGTAACATATATTCTCGTTCAGATTACTAGCAATAGCATTAAAGATCATATAGGAAACAGCAACGAGGAGAACGAAAGAACATGGTTGGATGAAAAAGGATCGCTTACCATGAAGCAAGACCACCTCCAGGGGGTGCCGTCCTCCTTGATGATCTTGGATGGCTGGATGCCCCAATAGCTCGCAACGGCCTTGCGCTCGCTCGGCGGGACGGCAGTCGCCTCCCTCGAAGCGGCAGGAGGCTTTGCCTCCCCTTCCTGCTCTCCACCGAAAGCCTGAGCCGCCGTGGTGCTGGTCATACGTACGGGGAAAAGGCGCACTAGCACGGCTGCGGGCGACCGGGCGGGTGCCAAGGAGGCGGATCCGGAGAGGAGCAAAGAGCATGCCGGCTCTCCAGCGGTGGGGGCGCGGGCTGCGGCAGCGGAGAAGAAGAGGCGAGGACCGAGGTGCCGGAGCAGCGTTGACCCTGCTATGCGGGAACTCATCCTATGAAGACCCAACGAGAAAACAAAGTTGCAAGGCAAAAAAAGAGAGATGATTCCCATGTTGGGGCCTGCCTGGTCTTATATGGCTGCGACACGGTAGACGTGGAGTGGGTCATCGCCGGAAGTTCACGTTCTTCGAATCTGCTGGCTCACAACGGCTCTCGTAGTCGTTGTATTATCGTGGAGTAAGGGGTTTGGTCGCGTATGGCGGTGGTGGGAAGCTTCAAGGAGCCGAGAACGTTCGTTCACGTTCTCCGCAGTCTCCTGGTGCTCCTGATTCGTGTGAACACCACTGGTGTGATGATGATGGTGATGTCATTGTCCGAGCCATCAGACCGTTCGAGTGGTGGGGTTAGTCCTCCATCCATATACTGCGAAATACGATACGTACACGGGGCAGTTCGGTAATTTGAAGGGGTGTAGTTTCTTAGGCCGAAGGGGTGTAGTTTCTTAGGCCCGCTGTAGACCATCGAGCGGATGACCAACGCTTCAAAAACTTAAAGTATTTGACTATTTATATTACCTATGGTTATGCCCGTATGTTTCATATAAAATAATATCAAAATTTAAACATTATAATTTTACAATCCTCAAACTTAAAAAGTTTTTATATCATGCTATATCATTTTTGTGAAGTTTACTTTTTCTTTCCAAAATCATAGGTCTCTAACCATACGAGCTACTCCAATAATCATATATTACTGGAGTACACCTTAGACTCCAACAAACAAATCAATTATAACACCATCCAATCCTTCCCATTAGGACTTAGACTCTACAACACCATCCAATCCTTCCCATTAGGACTTATCAAGACATGAGATAAACTTATTAAGTTTCATTAACTTGAACTATATTTATACAGGTTAGAGGAAAAGATTTCCTCTATCAAAATCAAATCAGTTAGTTAAGAGAGATTTCCTCAATCAAATTTTATCTTCATCACTTATCTTCTAATCCACCTCAAACTTCCACTAATAACAGGTTTACAATAAATTTCTCTAGAATAACCAGAGGATCATAATAACATCAAGAACATATATCTTGGCTCAAGAATAACATATCATCATCACAGATAGTGGGTATAGCAGGAAAGTACCTCGGAGAGGATGAACTAAAAATTTGGGTCAAAACTAACAACGTTTGGCCACTGATCATCAAGCAGAAAGCTCAAAGTCTTATTATTTCTCTCTCCGTTCTTTTTTCTCTCGCTGCATGCTTCGCTGCCCTCTTCTTTTACCTTTTAATTAATGATTTGGGCTCAAAAGGTCCAATTATCTAAGCCCATATATGGGCTAGACTCAATAATTCTCCCCCTCCAACTCATATGGTGGGCTGCACTAAGCCCGTTCTTTGCTTATATGCTTTAAGCTTCACCTTAGGCAAAGACTTTGTCAATATATCTGATTCATTCTAATTGGTATGCATATTTTCCAATTATAATTCTTTCAACTCAAGCACATCATGAATCTAGTGATATTTCACATCAATATGTTTGGATCTAGAATGGTATGTTGAAATCTTGGAGAGGTGAATGACACTCTGACTGTCACAGTAAATAGTATATCCTTTTTGTTTCAAGCTCAATTCATGTAGAAACTTTTTCATCCATAAAGCTTCCTTGTAAGTTTTAGTAATTGCTATGTATTTTGTTTCTGTGGTTGATAGAGCAACACAATTCTATAACTTAGATTGCCAAGAGATTGCTCTCCCTGCAAATGTCATCAAGAACCTCGAAACATAGTTCCTAGAATCAGTATCACCTGCCATGGTGACATCTGTGTACCCTTCCAACACAGGTTCATCATTGCCAAAATATAAACACAACCTAGAGTAAGGTACTCTAGATATTTCTCCTTTTTCTCTCTCACTTGTAGGACATTGTTTCGATCTAAGCTTGAAATGACCTGCAAGTGGAGAACAAACTATTTTGGCTTTACTCATGTTGAATCTTTCAAGAACCTTTTCAATGTAGGTCTCATGTATTTCTTCCTATCACAGAAAATCTTTATGCCAAGTATTTGTTTCACCGATCTCAAGTCTTTCATGGCAAAAGTCTTACTTAGCTTTCTTTTAAGCTTTTCAATTTTTTCAGCATTATGACTAACAATCAGCATATCATTAACATATATAATAGAATAATAAAATCATCATCTAAAAATTTCTTTATAAATACACAATGATCAGATGTGGTTCTATTATACCCTTGGCTCATCATAAAGGAATCAAACTTCTTGTACCACTGTATAGGTGCTTGTTTGAGTCCATATAAGCTTTTCCTAAGCTTACACACCAGATTTTCTTTTCCCTTGACTTTGAAACCTTCTAGTTGCTCCATATAAATTTCTTCCTCTAAGTCACTAAGAAGAAATGTTGTTTTCACATCAAGTTGCTCAACTTCTAAATTCAAACGGGCAGCCAAACCAAGAACAACTCGGATAGAGGATATTTTCACCACAGGAGAAAATATTTCTTCAAAGTCAATATCTTTCTTCTGATTGAACCCTTTCATAACTAGTTGTGCCTTGTATCTTTGTTGTGAGCTATTATTTTTAGTCTTTAATTTGTAAACCCATTTATTCTTAAGAGCTTTCTTCTCTTTAGATAACTTTACTAAGTCATAGGTGTGGTTCTCAAGTAAGGATTGTTAGGATCAAGAGCACTAAGAGGGGGGGGGGGGTGAATTAGTGCAGCGGAAAACCTTCAACGATTAAAACTGCGTTCATACGATAAAATCGTTTCCGACGTAAAACCATTTTCGGAAACTTAACTTGAAAGCGAGTTCGTAAAGGAGTGCAGCAAAAGTAATGAGGAAGTAAAGCATATGTGGAGGCAGTTTGCAGTTAAGATAAATAGCGAGAAGAAAATACAAACCAGATTTTAGAGTGGTTCGGTCAAACGTGACCTACATCCACTTTTGGCTTCCTCCTCCGATGAGGTTACCGATGTCCACTAGAGGCCTTCCTTCAATAGCCGAAGGCCAATCACTCTTTTACAATTTCACTCCTTTTGATGGGCTTAGGAGACAACCCTTACAGAAATTTCTCTCCTCTCTTGAAAGATCAAAACTTGGAAGAAAAGAGAGAGGAGAACTTCTAGCCTTTACAACACTTTTGAGCTCTAAAAATCATAGAGTAAAATTGGATTTTCGGTGCCTTTTGGTTGCCCTTTCATGCAGGAAAGGGTGGGGTTTATATAGGCCCCAAACTGGTTTGAATTTAGAGCTCAAAAATGTCTTTTCTCAGATTTTCCAGGTCCTAGCGGTACTACCTCCTGACTAGGGCGGTACAACCGCTTGGCAGCTCGGAGACTGAGCCCATGCGGTGCCACCGCCTGACCTGGGGTGGTTGCACCACCTAGCTTTCTTGGGAGACCATCTCCTGGGCGATGCCACCGCCTGACAGAAATTCTGTTCCAAATGAGTTGATCCATTCGGCCCAATTTGGGTCTGTCAAGGACCCAATTGCCCCCAGATTAAGTTAATGGGATCACCTCCCATTCCTAACTTAATCTACATGCCAACTACGATATTTCTTAAGACATTTACTACAACTTGCTCCGGTGTGTCAATCGTTTCTTCCGGCGAGCTTCCGGCGAACATCCGACGAACCTTCGGCGATGCTCCGACGGATTCCAGCAAACTCCTAGACTTGCGATGATCCACTTGGTGAGTTCCGACGAGCTTCTTTGGCAAGCTCCTGGACTTCTCAGATTTGTTCCAGAACCACCGATGATCATCCGGACTTCCGTCGAACTCTCAAACTCCCAACGTGATCATAGTCTTGACTCCGGTGCAACTCCTATTGCATGTCTTTCTTCCATCATAGTTAATCCTGCACATGTAAAACAAAATTTCGATCGAGACAATTAATCCTAAGCAATTAACCAAGTTGTCCGGCATGTCATTGGTCCCTCGACACTTCGTCTGATTCTTCGGCACATCGTGCTCTCTTGCGGCCTATTGCCCAATCGGCCAGTTGACTCCGCAACTCCGATATCCTTGGCACAATACCCACTCTTCTTGGCCCGATGCCCGAGTCCATGGCCCGAAGCCTTCTGTCGATACGTCGATCGATCCACCGGCCCGACGTCCAATCTTCTGACATGTTCCTCCGACACAACATGATTTTTCTTGCTTTAATTATCTTATCCTGATTGAAACATCCTGTGTCACTCAAAATGCAGATTAAAATATAAACATATATCAAGTGGTTTTATCATCAAAATACGAGATTCAACAAGGATCTCATCTCTTCTTGCATGGTTTTAACCCACTCATTTTTATTCTCATGTAGAATAGCTTCTTGGTAAGTTTCTGGCTCTCCCCTGTCAATAAGCATAACAGACTCATGTGGAGGATATCTAGTAGATGTTTATCGCTCTCTAGTGGATCTTCTCAATAGAATCTCAACTGGTGGTAGAGGTGCTTGTTCAATTGGTCCAACATCATCAATTGTAGGAGTATCATCACTGGTATTCTCACCACAATCTTCTTCTTCATCTCCTCCATGATCATCATGAACTATAGGTGAAGGAATTGGACCCAAACTCTAAGGAATATAAACAGAGGTTTCTGGCTTCTCAACATTATCACTATCATCAAACAATTGGTCTTCAAGAAATATAACATCTCTGCTTCTAATAATCTTCTTATTTACTGGATCCCATAATTTGTACCCAAACTCTTCATGACCATATCCTAAGAAGATACATGCTTTTTCCTTATTATCAAGCTTGAACCTTTTATCTTTGGGAATATGAACAAATGTTTTATACCCAAAGACTCTCAAATGATTATAAGATATATCTTTTCCTCTCCATACTCTCTCTAGAACATTACCTTTCAGAGGAAATGATGGAGAAAGATTTATCAGGTCAACTATAGTTCTCATAGTCTCCCCCCAAAATAACTTTGGTAACTTGGCATGGGAAAGCATACACCTAATCCTTTCTTCAATCGTTCTATTCATCCTTTCTACCATATCGTTCTACTGAGGAGTTTTAGGAACTGTTTTCTCAAGTCTAATACTATGGAATCTACAATAATTCTTAAAAGGACCTCTGTACTCATCACCATTATCTGATCGAACGCACTTTAGCTTTTTGCCAGTTTCTTTTTCAACATTGAAATGAAACTCTTTGAAAACATTGAGTACTTGGTCTTTATATTTCAAAGCAAAATCCCAAACTTTTCTAGAATGATCATCAATAAAAGTAATAAAATAAATAGCACCTCCAAGAATTCTAATTTGCATAGTACAAATATCAATATGAACTAAATCAATAACATATGATCTTCTAGATGATGGATATGTATGAAATGCAACTCTATGTGTTTTTTCAAATAAGCAATGATCACAAGATTTAATATATGTATGTACCTTGCAACTCTGGTAAGAATTATTTTCTAGCAAAAGTTTGAAGTCCCTTCTCGCTTATATGACCAAGCCTCTTGTGCCAAAGATCTATACTTTCACCATTCTGAATTGCATTAATCTCTTCTTTGTGTAGCTTAATTCCATTAAATAAAAAAGAGTTAAGTTTATTTCCTCTTATCACAATTAGAGAACCTTTAGTGAATTTTCATTTACTTTCACCAAAATAATGTGTAAATTCCTCATCATCAAGTCTGCCTGTAGATAACAAGTTAAGACAAATATCTAGAATATGTCTAACATCTTTGAGTATCAATTTGCTCCCAATACTGGTCTCCAAGCAAATATCTGTAATACCCACAATCTTCGATGTACCACTGTTTCCCATTCTGACATTACCAGAATCATCGACTGTGTAAGATATGAAGAAATCACTGTGAGAAGTAACATTAAATGAAGCATCAGAGTTAATTACCCAGTTATTGTCCCGAGATGCAAGACTAACACCACCGTCATCATAAACAATAATGATATCACATTCAGCAGCAACTATATTTGTCTCTTTCTCATTTTTCATCCTTTCATTCTGTTCTCACTTTCAAAACCTACTCTCTTTCTTCATGTGACCTGATCTATTACAATGAAAATATTTGATATCTTTTCTAGACTTGGATCTTCCTCTATAACCATGTGGATTTCTACTATGACTTCTTCCACGTCTTTCTTGTTTTTTAGTAACAAATACACTAGAAGAAGATTCACCCTGTTTTTTCCTTCTAATATCTTTATTTAGCAAACTGTCTTTAACCATATCTATAATTAGAGTCCCCTCTAGCATGGAGTTACAAATTATCACTACATATGTTTCCAAACTTTTTGGTAAAGAGCTAAAAAGTAATAATCCTTGCATCTCATCATCTATATTCATTTTCCTAGCAACCAGCTTGTTTGCAAGACTCTGAAATAGGCTTCTGTGCTCAACAATATTATCACATCTTTATACTTTAAATTTATAAGCATTCTGAGGAGAGAAATTCTATTTCCCACTATCTTTTTCGTAAAGAGATTTTCTAACATTTGCCAAATAACATCAGCTCTGGTTTCATTAGAAATATGCTCATGCAAGTTTATATTCATCCATCTTCTAATGTAGGCAATAAATTTTCTATGCTGAACTTCCTATTCTTCATCGTTCATAGTAGAAGGTTTATCTTTAACCTTAATAGGCTTATACAAATCTTTGCAATAGAGCAAATCTTCCATCATACGTCTCCAAGTGGAATAATTTGATGAGTTCAATTTAATCATACCATCTGACTACTCCATTTCAATCACACAAGAAAAACTAGCACCAAATAACCTGTTGCTCTAATACCACTTGTTGGGAAAAACCTTCTAATATAGCGGAATAATTCTTTTCTCTCTTTGTGTATCAAAATGGGTTATTTATCAAAATACCAACTTGATATCAAAATGCAAATATCAACTAGAATAACATAAACAATAGAGTAATAAATCAATCACACAATAAGACCAAATTTTCAACGTGAAAAACCCAATGCGGGAAAAACCACGGGACCGTAGTCCACCTCAAACTTCCACTATCAATAGTAATGATAACAGGTTTACAATAAATCTTCTCTAGAATAACTAGAGGATCATAATAACATCAAGAACATAGATCTTGGCTCAAGAATAGCATATCATCATCACACAGATGTAATCAAAGAAAAATTCTAGATCTCACAAAGTGGATATGACAGAAAAGTACCTCAAAGAGGGTAAACTGCAGATCAATACCGTTAAGATTGTAGAGTTTACTATAAGGATTCTCTGCATAAAATTTGGGCTAAGACTGATAATGTTTAGCCACTAATCGTCAAGCATAAAACTTAAAATCCTATTCTTTCTCTCTCTTTTTTATCTATCTTTGTTCTTTTCTCTCTCCGTGCTGCCATTGCTCGCTGCCCTCTTCTTTTACCTTTTAATTAATGATTTGAGCTCAAGAAAACCCAATTGTCGAAAGCTCCCTCTTCTTTTACCTTTTAATTAATGATTTGAGCTCAAGAAAACCCAATTGTCGAAAGCTTATATGATAGCATACAAGCTTTACTATATTATGGATCTTATGAATTTTCTGAATCTCTGTTGGGAAAAACCTATTAAAGCAAAATATTTTTTTCCCTCTTTATGTATCAAAATGGGTTCATCATCAAACTACCAACTTGATATCAAAATGAAAATATTAACCAACATAGTATAAATAATAGAGCAATAAATCAATCACATAGTGAGACCAAATATTTAACGTGGAAAACCCAAATGCGGGAAAAACTACTGGACCATAGTCCACCTCAAACTTCCACTATCAATAGTAATGATAACAGGTTTACAGTAAATCTTATCCAAAATAACTAGAGGATCATAATAACATCAAGAACATAGATATTGGCTCAAGAATAGTATATCATCATCACATAGAATGGATCTCCTCGTAATAGAATTCTAAGTCTCACAAAGTGGGTATAGCAGGAAAGTACCTTAGAGAGAGTAAACTGTAGATCAATACCATTAGGATTGTAGAGTTTGCTGCAAGGATTTTCCACATAAAATTTAGGCTAAAACTCTCAACGTTTGGCCACTGATCGTCAAGCAGAAAACTCAAAATCCTAATATTTCTCTCTCCTTTTTCTCTCTCTCTCTCTCTCTCTCTCTCTTTTCTCTCTCTCTTTCCTCTCGTTGTATGCTACCGCTGTTCGCTACATGCATAAATCACTTCCCTCTCTCCTCTTTTGCCCTATCTCACATCTTTCTCTTTTAATTATTGATTTGGGCTCAATAGGCCCAATTGTCCAAGCCCACATATGGGCTGGACCCAACAATTCTCCCCCTCCAGCTCATATGGTGGGTTGTACCAAGCTCGCTCTTCGTCTACATGCTCCAAGCTTCTCCTTAGGCAAAGACTTTGTCAACATATCTGAACCATTCTCATTGGTATGCACTTTTTCCAATTGTAATTCTTTCATCTCAAGCATATCACGAATCCAGTGATATCTTACATCAATATGCTTGGATCTAGAATGGTATATTGAATTCTTGGAGATGTGAGTGACGCTTTAACTGTCACAGTAAACAGTATATCCTACTTGTTTCAAGCCTAATTCTGTAAAAACTTTTTCATCTATAAAGCTTCTTTGTAGGCTTCAGTAATTGCTATGTATTCTGCTTCTATGGTTGATAGAGCAATATAATTCTGTAAATTTGATTGCCAAGAGACTGCTCCCCCTGCAAATGTCATCAAGAACCGAAGTGGACTTCTTTGAATCAGTATCACCTACTATGTCTACATCTGTGTAGCCTTCTAATACAGGTTCATCATTGCCAAAACATAAACATAACCTGGAAGTACCTCATAGATATCTTAATATCCATTTCACTACTACCTAATGTTCCTTTCCAGGATTAGAGAGAAATCGGCTGACAACTCTAACTACATGAGCTATATCTGGCCTAGTACAAACCATAGCATACATCAAACTGCCTATTGCATATGAGTAAGGTACTCTGGACATTTCTTATTTTTCTTTCTCGCTTGTAGGACATTGTTTCGAACTAAGCTTGAAATGACCTACAAGTGGAGAACAAACTGCTTTGGCTTTACTCATGTTGAATCTTTCAAGAATCTTTTGAATGTAAGTCTCCTGAGATAGCCAAATCTTCTTTTTTCTTCCTATCACGAAGAATCTTTATATCAAGTATTTGTTTCACCGATCACGTCTTTCATGGCAAAAGACTTACTTAGCTCTCTTTTAAGCTTTTCAATTTTTCCAACATCATGACCAACAATCAGTATATCATCAACATATAGTAGGAGAATAAGGAAATTATCATCTGAAAATTTCTTCATAAACACATAATAATTAGATGTGGTTCTATCATACCCTTGCCTCATCATAAAGGAATCAAACTTCTTGTATCATTGTCTAGGTGCCTATTTGAGTCCATATAAGCTTTTTCTAAGCTTACACACTAGATTTTCTTTTCCCTTGACTTTGAAACATTCTGGTTGCTCCATGTAAATTTCTTCTTCTAAGTCACCATGAAGAAATGCTATTTTCACATCAAGTTGCTCAACTTCTAAATTCAAGCGGGCAGCTAAACCAAGAACAACTCGGATAGAGGATATTTTCACAATTAGAGAAAATATTTCTTCAAAGTCAATACCTTTCTTCTGACTGAATCCTTTTATAACTAGTCGTGCCTTGTATCTTTGTTGTGAGCTATTATTTTTAGAATTTAACTTGTAAATCGACTTATTCTTGAGAGCTTTCTTCTCTTTAGGCAACTTTACCAAGTCATAGGTATGGTTCTCAAACAAGGATCTCATCTCTTCTTGCATGGCTTTAACCCACTCATTCTTATGCTCATGTAGAATAGCTTCTTGGTAAGTTTCTGGCTCTCCCCCGTCAGTAAGCATAACATACTCATGTGGAGGATATCTGGTAGATGGTTGTCGCCCTCTAGTAGATCTTCTCAATGGAATCTCAACTGGTTGTGGAGGTGCTTGTTCATATGGTTCAGCATCATCAACTATAGGAGTATCATCACTTATATTCTCACCATAATCTTCTTGTTCATCTCCCCCATGATCATCATGAACTACAGGTGAAGGAATTGGACCCAAACTCCAAGGAATATAAACAGAGATTTCTGGCTTCTCAACATTATCACCATCGTCAAATAATTGGTCTTCAAGAAACACAACATCTCTACTTCTAATAATCTTATTGTTTATTGGATCCCATAATCTGTACCAAAACTCTTCATGACCATATCCCATGAAGATACATGCTTTTGCCTTACTATAAAGCTTGGACCTTTCATCTTTGGGAATATGAACAAATGTTTTACACCCAAAAACTCTCAAATGATTATAAGATATATCTTTTCCTTTCTATACTATTTTTGGAACATCACCTTTCAGAGGAACTAATGGAGAAAGATTTATCAGGTCAACTATAATTCTCATAGCCTCCCCCCAAAATGACTTTGGTAACTTGGCATGGGAAAACATACATCTAATCCTTTCTTCAATGGTTCTGTTCATCCGTTCTGTCATATTGTTCTATTGAGGAGTTTTAGGAATTGTTTTCTCAAGCCTGATACTATAGAACCTGTAATAATTCTCAAAAGGACCCTTGTACTCGCCACCATTATCTGATCGAACACACTTTAGCTTTCTGCTAGTTTCTTTTTCAACACTGACATGATACTCCTTGAAAACATCGAGTACTTGGTCTTTAGATTTCAAAGCAAAAGCCCACACTTTTCTAGAATGGTCATCAATAAAAGCAACAAAATAAAAAGCACCTCCAAGAGTTCTAGTTTGTATAGTACAAACATCAGTATGAACTAAATCAATAACATCTGATCATATAAATGATAGATATATATGAAATGCAACTCTATATGTTTTTCCAACTAAGCAATGATCACAAGATTTAAGGGATGTACCTTGCAACTCTGGTAAGAACTGTTTTCTAGCAAGAGTTTGAAGTACTTTCTCACTGATCTGACCAATCCTCTTGTGCCAAAGATCGATACTTTCACCTTTTGAATTTCATTAATCTCTCCTTTGTGTAGCTTAGCTTCCATGACATAAAAATAGTTAAGCTTCTTTCCTCTTGCTACAATTAGAGAACTTTTAGTTAATTTCAATTTGCTTTCACCAAAATAATGTACAAAACTCTCATCATCAAGTTTGCTTGTAGATATCAAGTTAAGACGAATATCTGGAATATGTCTTACATCTTTGAGTATCAATTTGCTTCCAATACTGGTCTCCAATCAAATATCTCTAATGCCCACAATCTTAGATGTACCACTGTTTCCCATTCTGACATTACCAAAATCACCAGCAGTGTAAGATCTAAAGAAATCACCATGAGAAGTAATATGAAATGAAGCACCAGAG
The DNA here is from genome assembly GCF_000313855.2 of Musa acuminata subsp. malaccensis. Lineage (NCBI taxonomy): Eukaryota > Viridiplantae > Streptophyta > Magnoliopsida > Zingiberales > Musaceae > Musa > Musa acuminata. The sequence goes on from NC_025202.1 coordinate 26,253,717, forward strand.
TCAATTACCCAATTACTGTCCTAAGCTATAAGACTAATGTTGAATCTCATATTTTGATGATGAAACCAATTGATAATTATGTTTATGTTTAACTGCATTTTGAGTGATGCAGGTCTACTCGATCAGGATTAGACAGTTAACGTAAGAGGAATTGACGTTGCGCCAGAGGAGATCACATCAAGATATTGGACGATAGAAGGCTTCGGACGTCGGGCATCGGGCCAAGGAGAGCGAAATTACGCTAAGGATATCGGGGTTGCGGAGGTCAACCGCCAATTGGGCAACAAACTGCAAGAGAGGACGATGCACCAAAGAAACGGACGAAGCGCCGACCAATGACGTGCCGGGCAACAGAATGTCAATTCGCGTTGTAATAATTGTCTAGATCGGAGTAGAGTTTTAGCTTGTGTGTGCAGGATTAACTACGATAACGACGAAGACATAAAGCAAAACAAAGTGTCGGAGTCAAGCACGAAGGATTCATTGCGAGTTCAAGAGTTCGAAAGAAGTCCAAAGGTTCATCGGGAAAGCTGCCGGAACTAGCCGAGAATGAGTAGGGAGCTTGCCGAAGGGTTTTTCGGAAGCTCGTCGGAAGGTTCGTTGAAAGTTCGCGGAGCTCACCGAGAAAGATCGGAGCTTGCCGAAGAAGCTCGTTGGAACTTGTCAAGATCAAATCGTGAAGTCTAGGAGCTTGCCGGGAGTCCGCAGAATGGTTTCTGAGAGTTTATCGGAAAACCGTCGGAAGTTCGCCGGAAGCTCGCCGGAAAAATTCTTGACTTACGGACTTTGTAATAGCTTAGAAAATGTCTTTAAATTCATAGTTAGCACGTTAATTAGGGTTAGGATTAGGTGTTAATCTTATAACCCAAGTAGGGGTCAATTGGGCCCGAGTTCGGACTGGTTTGAGCCAAGTTTGGAGCCCAACCTGTGAGCTGAATTGGCTTAGGCGGTGGCACCGCCCAGCACTGTCAATGTCTGACAGTGACAGGCGGTGGCACCGCCGGCATCGGGTACATAAGAGAATTCAAATTTTTGGAGCCCAAATTTGAATCCTCTTGAGGCCTATAAATACCCCTCAAGTCTCATCTAAGAAAACAACTTTTTGAGCAGCAATTGTTTGAGAGAAAGGTCTTAGAAAAGTCTTTGCTAGTCTTGTTTTCAATTTGCTAGTGTTCACCTCCTTCTTTCTTGCTAAAAATCTGTAAGAGAGTGAACCGCTTGTAAAAGGTTGTAAGAGGGGTATTTGCCCTTCCATTTCAAGAGATTTGCTAGTGGAAGGTGGGAGCCTCATCAAAGAGGGGCCTCGCAAGTGGATGTAGGTCATTTGACCGAACCACTGTAAAATCGGCGTGATTTCTGATTTGCATTTACTTATTGTCAATTACATTACTGCAAACCATTTGCACTTTAATGCTCTACTTCTTTGTCTCCGTCTTACTTATCTCTTCAAGTTAAAACGCAATCGAAACTGTTTCAAACGAAAACGTTACTTTTATCGTACGAAGTTTTCGAAAGTGTTTAAATCGTAAAAAGTTTATCACACTTTACCGCTGCACTAATTCACCCCCCCCTTCTTAGTGCCGCTCCGATCCTAACAATTGGTATCAGAGCCCGGTATTTCTCATTTCAGATTTACACCCGAGAGAAATGGCTCTTCATGGCTTTCAAGAGGGCTTATCAGTTTTTTTCCACCGTTGTTTAACGGATTGGACTACACTTATTGGAAAAATCAAATGAGAGTTTTCTTGATTTCTATGAATTTGGATTTTGGAATATCGTTGAAAACAGTTTTCAACTTCCCTCTAAACCGATGAACGAATGGTCGGATTTGGAGAAGAAATATTTTTCTTTAAACGCAAAGGCTATGAATGCCTTATTTTGCGCTTTGGATAAAAATGAGTTCAATCGGATCTCTACGTGCGAAACGACTTTCGATATTTGGCGAACACTTGAAATCATGCACGAGGGAACTAGTAGAGTCAAAGACTCGAAAGTTAACATTTTATTACATGATTTTGAGCTTTTTCGAATGCAACCAAGCGAGACTATAGGCGACATGTACACCCGTTTCACGGATGTCATCAATAATCTAAGAGTTCTTGGTAAATCTTTTTCAAATTTTGATCTCGTAAGTAAGATCTTAAGATCCCTTCCAAAAAGGTGGGATTCTAAAATAACCGCAATACAAGAAACAAAAGATTTAAATATTTTTCCACTTGAAGAACTAATTGGTTTGTTGATGACATATGAAATGGTGCACAATGCACATGATAAACAAAATCACCTTCCAAAGAACAGGAAGGATTTGGAACTCCGGACAAATGAATACCACTTGAGCAATGACTCAAGTGATGAGGACAATGATGAACTTGAATTTCGAATACTAAATCTTAATAAGTTTATTAAACAAAAATATAAAATAAACAATGAACTTGAACGGAGGAAGAGGCCAAAGAAGAGGAAGGCAACCAAGGATGAATCAAGAACATCCAAAGGTGAAACGGCGAATTGGGCTTTGACGGGCTTCGACTACAAGGTAAGTAACTCAACTCTCTTGAATTATTTTGAAATTACTTGATGTTTTCCATGATGCATTTTCTCTTTTCTTTTGAATAATTATTTTTCTTGAAAATTGTATGTTTTATGTTAATAGAATAAAATGTTAGATTTAAATAATCATATATATGTGCTTGAGAAGCAAGAATGTGTATTTTGATGATTTCCATATTAACTTTCAATGATGATGAATGATTTTTATATGGAAGGCTTTATGATATTTTTTTTAAACCTTGTCTTTGGTTTTCAAACATGATGTATGTTTTTGACATAAGAACAAAACTTGAGCATACT
>NC_025202.1:26260466-26273701 GCF_000313855.2 Musa acuminata subsp. malaccensis
CCCTCTTAGTGCCACTCCGATCCTAACAACTAACACAACTATCATCACAAACAATAGTGATATTACCTTCAGTAGTAACTATATTAGTCTCTTTCTCAGTTTTCTTCATTTCATTCTATTCTCGCTTCCAAAACCTACACTCTTGTGACCTGATCTGTTATAGTGAAAACATTTGATATCTCTTCTAGACTTGGATCTTCCTCTATAACCATGTAGATTTCTGCTATGACTTCTTCCATGTCTTTCTTATTTTTCAATAATAAATTCCTCGAAAGAAGATTCACCATGTTCTTTCCTTCTAGCATCTTCATTTAGCAAACTATCTTTAACCATATCTAAAGTTAGATTCACCTTGTTCTTCCCTTCTAGCATCTTCATTTAGCAAAATGTCTTTAACCATATCTATAGTTAGAGTCCCCTCTGGCATGGAGTTACAAATTGTCCCTACATACGTTTCCCAACTTTCTAGTAAAGAGCTAAGAAGTAATAATCCTTACATCTCATCATCTATATTCATTTTCATAGCACATCATCTATATTCATTTTCATAGCAACCAGCTTGTTTGCAAGACTCTGAAATAGGCTTCTGTGCTCAACAATATTATCACCGTCTTTATACTTCAAATTTACAAGCCTTCTGAGGAGAGAAATTATATTTCCCATTGTCTTTTTCGTAAAGAGATTTTCTAACATTTGCCAAATAATATCAGCTCTAGTTTCATCTGAAATATGCTCATGCAAGTTTATATCTATTCATCTTCTAATATAGGCAATAACTTTTCTATGTTGAACTTCTCATTCTTCATCGTCTATAATAGAAGGTTTATCTTTAACCTTGATGGACTTATACAAATCTTTGTAATAAAGCAAATCTTCCATCATACGCCTCTAAGTAGAATAATTTGATGAGTTAAATTTAATCATACCATCTGACTGCTCTATTTCAATCACATAAGAAAAAACTAGCACCAAACAACCTATTGCTCTGATACCACTTGTTGGGAAAAACCTGTTAAAACGGAATAATTATTTTCCCTCTTTGTGTATCAAAATGGATTTCTCATCAAACTACCAACTTGATATCAAAATGGAAATATCAACCAGCACAGCATAAACAATTGAGCAATAAATCAATCACACAGTGAGACCAAATATTTAACGTGGAAAACTCAAATGTGGAAAAAACCACGGGACCGTAGTCTACCTCAAAATTCCACTATCAATAGTAATGATAACATGTTTACAGTAAATTTTTTCTATAATAACTAGAGGATCACAATAACATTAAGAACATAGATCTTGGCTCAAGAATAGCATATCATTATCACATATGATGGATCTCCTCGTAAGAGAATTCTAGGTCTCACAAAGTAAATATAGCAAGAAAGTACCTTAGAGAGGATAAATTGTATATCAACACCGTTAGGATTGTAAAATTTGCTACGAGGATTCTCCACATAAAATTTGGGCTAAAACTCTCAATATTTAGCCACTGATCGTCAAATAGAAAACTCAAAATCCTAATTTTTCTCCTTTTTTTTTTCTTAATCTTTTCTCTCTTCTCTTTTGTCCTATTTCATATTTTTCTCTTTAATTATTGATTTAGATTTAATAGACTCAATTGTCCAAGCTCACGTATAGACTGGACCAACAATCTCTTCGTTACTTAAACCAAAGTTTGTATTTCTTCTCCACCGTTTTCTTACTTTATTAACGAAGTTCATCAAAAAATTTTGAAGCCTCAAGAGGAATCCGATAAAGGAATCTTATTTCCCCAGTTCTTTTTATTGTTGTCTAACAATTACTCTCTTCCATGATATGACTAACAATGATATGATCCTCCCTTTCAACTGTTTGGGTGTCAAAATTTTACATCGAATGTTTGCTGATCATATGATTATTGCTATTAGGTGGAACGACGGATCTTATAGAAACCTTGTTAAGGCTTTTGATCTCTACTCTATCACTAATTTAAATATCAATAGAACTAAATATATTATTTATTTCCCCAAGTAATGTGACCCCTCTACCAAACACGACATATGTCACCTCTTCAACATGAAAGAGGGGTCTTGGTCCATGAAGTACTCTCTTATAGTTAACTCCTAGAGAGATTCTATATTATTCCTGCTGATAAAGTCCCGAACGAGATTCAATGTTGGTAGAAAAATTTTACCAATCAAGCTGGTAAGAGTGTCTTGATCAATGCTATTATTAATTCTATACCTTTTTACTATCAGTATTTTTTTAATAGAATTATACGTAAGATCAATCAAGTCTCAAAAATAATTTTGAGGGTAAAAATAAATCCAACCAGGGCTGTAACGTTATAAATTGGAGTTCTATCACAAAGGCTAAGTCCCAGGGGGTTTAAGCATTAGAGATCTAAACATTATCAAGAAGGTTATGATGACTAAGATATTACTGAGAAAAATATTATCCTGATTCTCTTAATATTTTGATAATTCTCTTAATATTTTCATACTATGTTATTATGATTCTAAATGATAGAAATGATACTATGTTATCATTTGATGCTTTTTAGCATAACAGACTAGACAGCACTAAGGCCGGTTGGAAGGCGATATGAAAAATATGTGTAGTTCCCAAAGTTTGAATCTTCCTTTGGAGGTAGTCATGGGAGAGATATCCTACCACTGAATGGTTCTCTAAGTTCTTAAACTAGCACCTATTTGTCTACCCTGTTTACTTAGAACCGTTAGGATTTTGCCCACCACTTCTTTGTTTATCCAGGACAAACTCCAAATCAAATTTTAGTTCTTTTTTGAGTGAAAAATTAGTAAATGGTTAGAGTAGAAGAGAGGTCAATCCCAACTCTCTCTAAATGGTTAGAGGTCAATCCCAACTCTCTCTCTCTCTCTCTCTCTCTCTCTCTCTACATCCTTTGGAACCATTAGGATGATTGCCATTTTCTAAACTGTAAGACCCAAATTTAGTCATGATGTAAGATGCTTATTTTAACCAATGAGGACATGAATGTGATGAATCAGCCTAAGGGAGATGAGGCACATTGGATCCAACAGTAGCTCATGTGCCGCTCTTGTAATTTCGATTTCTCTATTGAAACGGTTGCATCTTTTTCGTGTGTTAATGACGTTGCAAGGTTGGGTTTCGTTCTCAAAGCCGTAAATCTAGTAGCAGCGGGGTGTTGGGCTGACAACCCATATTCTGTTTAAAATAGGCTTTATATTAGGGGGTGATGGTTATAAAAAGAGGTAGAAAAAGATAGCAACTATGTAGTTTTTGACAGTCACGGGATTCCAAAGAGGAAAACAAGACAGAAAAGAAAAAGAAAGAAATGGAAGAAGATAAGGACAACACACAACACAGAGAGACTATTCTCAATCATCTAGCAGTACCTTCATCTCAGGTTAGATCAAATCTATAATAAATTCTTAATGTGATTGCTTGGGGAGAATTAGAGAGGATTTAAATATTGTGCATAGTGACGTGATCATTGTATCCCAGTTATTCTCTTATGATTGTTGCTAAGGTTTTATGCAAGAAATTGAGATTTGTATATTCATTATTATTATAGTGGATTATCTCTAGTTTGCCCCATGGTTTTTACCCTTCACATTGAAGGGGTTTTCCACGTATATCTTAGTGTTCTATTTTATTGTGGTTCCATTTAATTCCGCTGTGTGTTATGGCCTGCTAGTATTTGTTCATATACAAAGTTTATTTCTCTTTATATCCTATCAACTGGTATCATAGCATGGTTGTGGTGATTTAATTTTTGTATTTGAACATGAAGGCCAGTAATGTTTGTCGCATTATTAGTTTAAATGAAAACAATTGGATAATATGGAAACAAAGAATGGAATATCTCTTGTATTGCAAAGATTTGTATGAACCTTTGCAGAGGATAGTGCAAAACCCACAAATATGATAGATGATGAGTGGAAGAGGTTAGATCGAAAAATAATTAGGTTTATTCGACAGTGGCTTGATGATAGTGTCTTTTACCATGTTTCTATTGAAAGTTCTGCATATTCTCTTTGAAAAAAATTGGAAGGTCTCTATGAAAGAAAAACAACTGGTAACAAAGCTTTTTTGATCAGAAAACTTGTGAACCTAAAATATAGAGAGGGTGCTTCTGAGCATTTGAATGAAATACAGAGTATTACTAACCAGTTATCCTCTATGAAAATGTCTCTTAATGATGAGTTGTAGGCATTGTTACTTCTCAGTTCATTACCAGAAAGTTGGGAGACACTAGTGGTTTCCCTTAGTAATTCTGCGCTAGATGGTGTTATTACCATGAGTCAAGTAACAAGCAGTTTGTTGAATGAGGAGTTGAGAAGAAAGAATTCAGCAACATCTCAGAATGATTCAAATGCACTTATCTCAGAAAACAGAGGAAGGTCAAAGTCTAGAAGCAATTCACGCATTGGCAGAAGCAAGTCAAGATCAAGAAAAGATATTGTTTGCTATAACTGTGGTGAGAAAGGACATTTCAAGAATCAATGTAAGCAACCTAAGAAGAACAAAAAAAAGAGAAAAGAAGTGGAGTCTACGGAGTCAAAGGATAATACTACAGCTATAGTGCAGGGTGGTGATTATTTAATTTTGTCTCATTCTGATGATATTTTTTCTTATGTGTGTCAAGATCTTGAGTGGGTGATTGACACAAGTGCTTCTTACCATGCTACACCACGGAGGGAGTTTATTACTACATACAGGTCTAGAAATTTTGGTGTTGTCAAGATGGGCAACTATTGTTGAATCTCGGATTTTGATGATGAAGTCAATTGTCATTTGTTATCTAATCCATATGTTAAGATAAGTGTGCAGGATTAACTATGATAGAAGTAAGACATGCAGTAGGAGTTGCGTCGGAGTCAAGACCATGATCACGTTGGGGGTTCGAGAGTTCGACGGAAGTCCGAACGGTCGTCGAAGATTCTACGGGAACAAATCCGAGAAGTCCAGGAGATTGCCAAAGAAGCTCGTCGAAACTCACCAAGTGGATCGTCGCAAGTCCAGGAGTTTGCCGGAAGTCCGCCGGAGCATTGCCGAGGGTTCGTCGGAAGTTCGTCGGAAGAAGCAATTGACGCACCGGAGTAAGATACAATATTAATGTCTTAAATATCATAGTTAGCATGTAGATTAAGTTAGGAATGGGAGGTGATCTCATTAACTTAATCTTGGGGCAATTAGGCCCATGACAAACCCAAATTGGGCCGAATGGATCAGCCCATTCGGACTCAGAATTCCTGGCCGACGGTGGCACCACCTAGGAGCTCAATCTCCTACGAATGCTGGGCGGTGGTACCACCCCTATCAGGCGATGGTACCACCCGAGCTCGGTCTCCGAGCAATGCCAAGCGATAGTACCACTAGGACCCCAAAAATCTGGGAGATGACATTTTTAAGCTCCAAATTCAAACCAGTTGGGGCTTATATAAACCCCACCCTTTCCTACATGAAAGGGCACCGAAAGCTTGCATTTATTTTGAGAATTTGAGAGCTTAAAAGTGTTGTAAAAGGCTAGAAGTTCTTCTCCCTCTTTTCTTCTAAGTTTTGATCATTCAAAAGAGGAGTGAAAATCTGTAAGGGTTGTCACAACCCTAAGCCCGTCAAAAGGAGTAAAGCTGTAAAAGGGTGGTTGGCCTTCACCTATTGAAGGAAGGCCTCTAGTGAACGTCGATGACCTCGTCGGAGGAGGAAGCCAAAAGTGGATGTAGGTCAAGATTGACCGAACTACTCTAAATCTCGGTTTGCATTTACATTATGCTATTTATATTAACTGCAAACTGCCTCCGTTATTTTATATCAACTATACTTCTATTTTGATCTTATGTTAAAGTTCTTTCTGAAACGATTTTCATCGAAAACAGATTTCTTCGTACGAAAATCATTTTTGAACTAACGAAAGTTTTCTGCTGCACTAATTCACCCCCCACCCCCCTCTTAGTGCTCTTGATCCTAACAATTGGTATCAGAGCGGGGTTAACTCTCAATCAGATTAAAACCCAAGAGAGATGGTATACACCGGAAACCAAGAGGGCTACTCTATTACACGTCCACCCATGTTCAATGGGACGGACTACACCTACTGGAAGACCCGAATGAGGATCTTCCTTATTTCCATGGATTTTGAACTTTAGAATATTGTTGAAAATGGATTTTCAAAGTTTTCTCTTCCAATGATCAATTGGAATGAATTGGAGAAGAAGACTTTTGCTTTTAATGCAAAGCCTATGAATACCTTATTTTATGCACTTGATAAAAACGAGTTCAATCGTGTTTCGATTTGTGAAACTGCATTTGATATTTGGCATACACTCGAAGTGACTCACGAAAGCACAAGTAGAGTGAAAGAGTTAAAAATCAATCTTTTAGTACATTCTTATAAACTTTTTTGAATGAAACCGAGTGAGACCATAAGTGACATGTACACCCATTTCACGGATGTCGTCAATGGTCTAAAAGGACTCGGTAAAAGTTTTTCAGATTTTGAGCTCGTCAATAAAATTCTAAGATCCATTCCAAAGAGTTGGGACCCTAAAGTCACTGCTATTCAAGAGGCTAAAGATTTAAATAACTTCCCTCTTGAAGAATTAATCGGGTCATTAATGACCTACGAAATAACTTACAAAGCTCATGAAAAGCAAGAAGACATCCTTCCAAAGAACAAGAAGGATATGGCACTTAGAACTCTAGAAGACCACTGGAGAGAAAACTCAAGTGATGAGGACTTTGACGATGACTTGACACTTCTAATAAGAAAATTTAAAAAATTCATTAAAAAAGTAAATTTAAAAATAACACTAAAAATAAATTTGAACCAAAAAAGGACCAAGTTATTTGCTACGAATATAAGAAGCCGGGACACTACAAAAGTGATTATCCCCAAGCCAAGAAGAGAACACCAAAAAAGAAGACGCTTAAAACAACATGAGATGATTCAAGCACGTCCGAAGAAGAGGAGTCCAACACCGAGCAAGTTGCTAATTACGCCCTAATGGCCATCGGAGAAGAGGTAACGAATTTAATTGATACAGATTTATCATTTGATGAATTATTAAATATCTTCCATGACTTATTTGATGAATGCAAAATAATTAGTAGAAAATATAAATTATTAAAAAAAGAGCACGTTAGTCTTATTAGTAATTTTGATAAATTAAAAACTGAATATCATAATAGTTTAGCTCCATGTATAAAATGTCATGATCTAGAAACTCTCTAAAAGGAGAACTTGCTACTTAAAGACACCTTGAAGAAATTCGAGGTTGGTAGCAAGTCTTTAAATATGATCATTACAAAAAAGAGTCACGTTCCTAAAAGAAGTGGAATCGGATTTGTAAGAAGTTCACACCAAAATCCAACCACCTTTATTAAAGGCCCTATCTTACATGTTCGGCACCAAAGCAAATATAACTTTTGTTGCAAACATGGACATTGAACTTATCATTGTTCATTCAAGAAAGTTAGTCCAAACAAACTGATTTGGGTTCCTAAAGGAACCATGATAAATTCTATGCAACATGATAAATAATTTAGATCAGTTTTTGAGGCACTCAAAAGTAAATGGGTACCTAAAAATCATCCTTTCTTGTAGAAACATACACCATCACAAGCTAAGAGCAAGAGATGGTACCTCGATAGTAGATGCTCAAGGCATATGACCGGAGATCCATCTCAATTCTCTAAGCTCACTAGCATAGATGAAGGTTATGTCACCTTTGGAGACAACAACAAGGGTAAAATCATTGGCAAAGGAACCATAGGTAACAAATCCAACTTCTTTATTGAAGATGTTTTGTTAGTTGATGGTTTAAAACATAACCTCTTGAGCATTAGTCAACTATGTGATAAAGGATATATTGTCAAATTTGAATCTAATGCTGGTATCATTGAAAAACCACACAAAAACACATCTATGATTGCATTAAAACAAAATAACGTATACACCATTGACATCAATGATCTTTGTAATGAAATGTGTTTCTCAGTTTTGAACGAGGATGCTTGGCTTTGGCATAGAAGATTAGGTCATGCTAGCATGAAACTAATCACTCAAATTTCATCCAAAGAACTTGTAAGAGGAATTTCTCATATCAAGTTCATCAAAGATAATGTGTGTGATGCTTGTCAATTAGGAAAATAAATTAAGGGTAGCTTCAAATCTAAGAACCAAATAAGCACCTCTAGACGCTTGCAATTGATCCATATGGACTTATTCGGACCAATCTCTACATCAAGCCTAGGAGGTAGCAAATACGCCTTTGTTATTGTAGATGATTACAATAGATACATATGGACTTATTTCTTGAAACACAAAAATGAATGCTTTAGATATTTCACCAAGTTTTGTAAACTTGTTCAAAATGAAAAGGATTCTATGATTTCATCAATTAGAAGTGATCATGGTTGTGAATTTCAAAATCATGATTTCCAAGAATTTTATGAATTTAATGGATACAATCACAACTTCTCTACTCTAAGAAATCCGCAACAAAATGGAGTTGTAGAAAGAAAAAATAGAAATTTACAAGAAATGGCAAGAACCATATTGAATGAACATAGCCTACCCAAATATTTTTGGGTCGAAGCCGTAAACACTGTATGCTATATTTTGAATAGAGTTCTAGTAAGACCCTTACTCACCAAAACTCCCTATGAGTTGTGGAACAATAAAAAACCCAATGTTTCATATTTTAAAGTTTTTGGGTGTAAGTGTTTTATCTTGAATGAAAAAGATGCCTTAGGAAAATTTGATACTAAATTCGATGAAGAAATTTTTCTTGGTTATTCTTCGGTTTCTAAAGCTTTTTGTATCTTCAATAAAAGAACTTTAATTATAGAAGAATCCATTCATGTTGTTTTAAATGAGATTTCTGAAATCAAGAAAAATAATTTTGATGATGATGTTAATTTCGATTCTTTGAATTTAAATGAAAACCATTCTCCAACTAACAACTTGGATGCATCCACTTCCGAAACATCCTTACCCAAGGATTGGAAGTATGTAGATGCTCATCCAAGGAGCTAATCTTAGGAGACACATCTAAGGGGGTTCAAACACGTTCTTCTCTTAAAAATTTTTGTGCCAACGCCGCTTTTCTCTCCCAAATTGAATCTAAATGTATTGACGAAGCCATGAAAGATGATTCATGGATTATCGCAATGCAAGATGAGTTAAATCAATTTGAGAGAAATAAGGTGTGGAAGCTTTGTTCCTAGGCCAAATGACCATTTAGTTATTGGTACTAAATGGGTCTTTAGAAACAAGCAAGATGAATATGGTATCGTGGTTAGAAACAAGGCTAAATTAGTGGCCAAAGGTGTTAACCAAGAAGAAGGTATCAATTACAAAGAAACCTTCACTCCTGTGGCTCGATTAGAAGCCATAAGGATGCTCCTTGTCTATGCTAGTAATAATAATTTTAAGTTGTTTCAAATGGATGTCAAAAGTGCTTTTCTTAATGGCTTTATTTCTGAAGAAGTTTATATTGAACAACCTTCCGGATTTGAAAATAATAGCCTCCCTAATCATGTATTTAAATTAACTAAAATTCTCTATGGTTTAAAACAAGCCCCACGGGCTTGGTATGAGAGACTTGGTTCTTTTCTTATTAAAAATAATTTCATAAAAGGTAAGGTCGATACTACATTGTTTATCAAAAATTTTGAAAATAATTTTCTCATTGTTCAGATTTATGTTGATGATATTATCTTCAGTTCTACGAATGAATCTCTTTCTGAATCTTTTACTAAAACTATGAATCTTGAATTTGAAATGAGTTTGATGGGAGAATTAACCTTCTTCTTAGGCTTACAAATTAAGTAACTAAGCAATGTCATCTTTATTAGTCAAACTAAATACGCTTTAGATTTACTAAAAAGATTTAATATGGATAGCTCAAAAGCTATCAACACTCCTATGAGCACCTCCACTAAGTTAGAAGTTGATGAAAGTGGAGAAAGCTTCGATTAAAAAACTTATAGGGGTATGATAGGAAGTTTGCTTTACCTCACTGCAACTAGACCAGATATAATGTTCAGTGTAAAATTTTATGCTAGGTTTCAATCGAACCCTAAGATGTCTCATCTCAAAGCAGTTAAAAGAATACTTAGATATCTTAAAGGTACCACAAATCTAGGATTATGATATCCAAAAACCGAGAATTTTGAGTTAATTGCTTATATTGATGCGGATTTTGCTGGGTGTAGACTAGATAGAAAAAGCACATCAAGAACATGTCAATTTTTGGGACATGTCCTTGTCTCCTGGTCATCTAAGAAACAAAACTCAGTTGCACTATCAACAACCGAAGCTGAGTATATTGTAGCTAGTGCATGCTGTGCACAAGTTGTATGGATGAAAAATACTTTAGAAGATTATAAAGTTCATCTTAAAAACATTCCCATTAAATCTGATAACATAAGTGTAATATGTTTAACAAAAAATCTCATTCAACACTCAAGAATAAAACATATTGATATAAGACATCACTTTATACGAGATCATGTCACTAATCATGATGTAATTATAGAGTTCATTGATACTAAACATTAACTAGTTGATATTTTTACAAAGCCTCTAAGTGAAGAACAATTTGATTTCATTAAAAGAGAATTAGGAATGTTGATGTGTCTGAATGCATGAACTTATTAAAATTATTTTTCGGACTTTCTTGATTCAATGATCAATCACTTAATGCTGTGATGAGGAGTTTACACGATTACATGTCTTAATAACATGTTGGAAATTATGTGTTTTGGATACAAAAATTTTCATGTGTTATTTTCATGAGTGTATTTGAAAAACATATGACAAAAATGTGTCTGAATACATGAACTTATTAAAATCATTTTTTGGACATTCTTAATTTATTCCCTTAATTGCTATAATAAAAATTTTACACTATTACATGCCTTAATAACATGTTGGAAATTATGTGTTTTACAAAAATTTCCATGATCATGAGCATGTTTTATCTTCATGATTATGTTTGAAAATCTATAGCAAAACCATGTCCGAATACATGAAAGTGTTAAATTTTATTTTCGGATTTTCTTGATCCTAACATAATTTAGTATTTCTCTTTCGGACTTAATGAAGCTTTCATGAGCCTAAATGATTTTATATCAATATATCAAGTTTATTTCATATCAATGCTCCATGATTTTTGACATATGAAAATGCATCTCTCATAGATTTATCTTGAATCTTTAATCGAGAAAGGGATTTGATGAAATGATTCTTTCATATGAATTCCTTCTTGATGAAGGAAGATTTCCTTATGAGATAAACACTTGCATGAATTTAATTCACATGCATATCTTGATCCGTTCAAAAATGAAGCGTGATTTAATCTCTTATCGATTTTAACTTCATTCAAGTAAACTCACAAGTGACTTTCCTCCTTCATGCAAAAAGATAATGACAAATAAAAAGGAAGAAGTAATGGAAGCTATCTCCATGTCATGTTTTCCTTGAGATGTTTGTATAATTGGTATCTTATCACTCATTGTTGAAAAATAACCTAAATCATTACCGCACTTATGCTTAAAGTTTGCTTAAATAGTTCTCTTTTTTGTTGATGACAAAGGGGGAGAAATACATGGTAAATTGATGATAGAATTACTATGAGTGTCATATTTGAATTATGTTAAGATATCAAAAACTTGCATCGAAATATATGATAAATTAGTAATAGAATTGCTATGATTGTCATATTTGCATTATGCCATATTTGCACTATGTTAAGATATCAAGAACTTATATCGTAATTTTACATGTTTATATCTTACCATATGATAATTGCTACGATTGTTATCTTTCACATTTGAAATGTAAAACCTGAAAATGGATATCAAGCCTTGACATCATTTTTAGAGAGATACATCATGATAGAAATCATGATGGGAGTATTGATAAGGTTAAACGATCTTTAACTTATTAATATGTCTCTTGAATTCAAAGGCTTTGAATTCAAGAATGACTTATCTCAAATATGGCATATAAATAGGGGGAGTTAAGGTTAACTCCGTTATCAATTGATTGTCATCATAAAAAATGGGGAGATTGTTGAATCTCATATTTTGATGATGAAATCAATTGTCATTTGTTATCTAATTCATATATTGAGATAAGTGTACAGGATTAACTATGATGGAAGTAAGACATGCAGTAGGAGTTACGCCGGAGTCAAGACCATGATCACGTTGGGGGTTCGAGAGTTCGACAGAAGTCCGGACGGTCGTCGGAGGTTCTACGGGAACAAATCCGAGAAGTCCAAGAGCTTGCCAAAGAAGCTCGTCAGAACTCGCCAAGTGGATCATCGCAAGTCCAGGAGTTTTCCGAAAGTTCGCCGGAGCATCGTCGAGGGTTCATCGGATGTTCGCCGGAAGTTCGCCGGAAGCTCGTTAGAAGAAGCGATTGACGCACCGGAGTAAGTTGTAGTATTAATGTCTTAAATATCATAGTTAGCATGTAGATTAAGTTAGGAATGGGAGGTGATCTCATTAACTTAATCTGGGGGCAATTGGGCCCTTGACAGACCCAAATTGGGCCAAATGGATCAGCCCATTCGGACCCAGAATTCTTGGCCGGCGGTGGCATCGCATAGGAGCTCAGTCTCCTAGGAATGTTGGGCGGTGGTACCGCTTGAGCTCGGTCTCCGAGTGAAGTCAGGCAGTGGTACCACCCTTGTCAAGCGATGGTACCGCCTGAGCTCGGTCTCCAAACAATGCCAGGCGGTAGTACCGCTAGGACCCCGAAAATCCGGGAGATGATATTTTTGAGCTCTAAATTCAAACCAGTTGGGGCATATATAAACCCCACCCTTTCCTGCATGAAAGGACATCAAAAGCTTGCATTTATTCTGAGAATTTGAGAGCTTAAAAGTGTTGTAAAAGGCTAGAAGTTCTTCTCCCTCTTTTCTTCTAAGTTTTGATCATTCAAGAAAGAAGTTTTTCGATGCACAAATTCACCCCCCCCCCCCCCCCCTCCCTTAGTACTCTTGATCCTAATAACTATGGCACAACAGACATCATTAGCATGGGTGATATCCATTTAAAGACCAACCTTGATAGCAAGTTGGTGCTTAAGGATGTGAGGCATATGGTTGACTTGAGGCTGAATTTAATTTCAGTTGGCAGGCTAAATGACGAAGACTATGATAGTAGATTTCTTAGAGGGCAATGGAAGCTCAGTAAGGATTCTCTTGTTATAGCTAGTGGAAAGAAATGTCACA
>NC_025202.1:26292731-26303057 GCF_000313855.2 Musa acuminata subsp. malaccensis
GGTCTCGGGCAACATGCAGCCGAGGAGCACGACGCAGGCGGGCTGGCCGCACAGGTGTGGTCTCGGGCAACATGCAGCCGAGAAGCACAACGCAGGCAGGCTGGCCGCGCAGGTGTGGTCTCGGGCAATATGCGGTAGAGGAACAACTTTGTTTTGGTCAGCAACCGATCGCTCAGCCGCGCGCGGGCGCGGGCGGCCAGGTTGCTTTCTTCCTGGGGAAGCTCAAGGGGCCATCTCTTTCGGGAGTCATCGGTTGTCGAGGCTGATATGATTAGGGCCTCCGTACTTCGCACCGCGTTGTCGTTGGCCGCCACGTCAGGCTATATTTATGGCGAAGTGACGTTTGCGTCTTCGCAGCGCACGTCCGGGGAGGAAGGGTCGCCGTTTTGGCGGGATGTGGCCTATAAATAGCGCACCGTCGGCTTCCTGCACGTCCTGATACCTGCATTTGCTCAACCCTCTCTTCGGGCGACCTTGTTTCATACCCATCGGCTGCCCTACCTTCCTTTCCAAGACTTGGTAAGGATGGCTTCTCTTTCTCTACCCTTTTCTTCCTCGCCTCCCGCTTCCGGTATCGTCGGAGAGGGGGCATTGCCGGCAAGTCCTCACTCGTCGTCCGAGGAAAGGGCTGTCAAAGCCCTTGAATCGCTAATGTGGCCACACGACCTCGACTCGACTGTGAGCGAGTCGTCGCTCGGCTCCCTCCGGGATCGTTACGGTATCCCGGCGGAATTCACGCTCATTGCCCCCGAGCCTGGGCAGCGGACGTATGATCCTATACCTAGGGGCTTCGCCCTAACCCTGGACGCCTTCAAGGCCGGGTTGCGCCTCCCTCTCCATCCAGTTATAAGCTCCTGTGTCTCGTGGTGGCGTATCTCCCCTTCTCAGATGGCCCCAAATTCCTGGCGCTATCTGGTGGTGTTCCTAGGGGAATGCTACTATGCTAGGATTCCCCCGAGCCGGTCTCTTTTCCTCTCCTGCTTCTGTCTATCCAGGGGGTTGGGGGGTTATTACCTGTCCGCCCGACCGGGCTTCCGGGTCAGTGGGGCTCCTTCCAGCAACAAGGGGTGGAAGGAGCGTTTCTTCTACGTATGCCATCCGGAGGGTTGGAATTTTGGGCTTCGGTGGGCGGTGCGCGCCGTCGACAACACCGCCCCGGTCTTGGATGAGGAGCGCCAGGCCCTTCGAAGACTGAAGGAGATCCTCCCGGCCTCCCGAGTCATCCGGAAGATGACCGAGGCATGGCTGGTCGAGGCGGGTCTGAACCCGGTGCCTCGAGGTATGCCTTAAAGAAGGTAGTGGCAGGTCTTCATGTTTTTGGTGTTCTGACCGAGCTCGGTGTTTTCGTGCAGAAATGGTGAACCTCACTGCTGTGCGTGGAGGGCGCTCTTCGTCAACCACATCCCCGCGTCAACCGGCCAGCCCGGGCATTAGTACGAGGGAGGCGCCGGTGGAGCTTGAGGCCGGTCGTCCTCGGAAGAAGGCCAAGGTCGCTGCCCCGAAGAAACCGACTCCACCGAGGGCTCGGGCATGCGAAGTGGTAGTGGAGCCGAGCACACGCGACCAGCGACGGGGACATGGCCGGGGGGAGGCCGGGCCGAGCAACGAGGGGGCAGGAAAAGCGCCCAGGGAGCCCTCAATTCGGGACTTGTGCCGCCTCCCCGCGGGGGCACCGAACGAATCCTACCAAGCGCGCCTGATGGGCGAGCTTTCGGAGGGCCAACCCTCCGACCGGTTGGCGGCCCGCTGGGGGGGTTGACCCGCGGGACCCGGGTGTGGGCTGACGGGGAAACTGCGGCCGCATTCATCCGAGGAGGGCTTCATCCGAATATGGCTCACGAGCTATATACCATGCCCTCGGATGTCTTGTTAGGCAAATCTGCGAAGTCATTGCTGTGGGTAAGTGTCACGCTATTGGACCCCGTCCTCCAGTTTGCCCGAGGATGGTTCTGACTTTTCCTTTGCAGGGCCAACACTACACGATGGCGTTGGCGGATCGCGTGCGCGACGCGGGTCGGGCCCTTGGCATTCTATGCGACCGGAATGCCGAGCTACGCAAGCAGCTCGAGGAGGTTCGCGCGGGGGCAGCTCCGGAGGCAGTTGCGACGGCAGAGCAGCGCTCCTCGGAGCTCGAGGTGGAGGTGACGCACCTCAAATCTGAGGCGGGGGCGGCTGACCAGCATATGTCGTCGCTGGAGGATGAGGTCCTTCGCTTGAAGTCTGAGGCGAAAGCAGCTGAAGAGGAGAAGGAGGGTCTCCAAGGGCTCCTAAGGGTGACACAGACCGAGGCTCGCCTAGCCCGGAACGAGGCGATCACCCTGACCCAGAAGCTGGAAGGGGCCCTAGCTAAGGCGAAGGGGGCCTCAGAGGCTCTGGCTGCCGAGCGGGATCGGCGGCCAGAAAAGGATAAGGAAATAATCGAGGACTACAAGCAATCCTCGGGCTTCCAGCTCGGGCTGGTCCGGTCGGGGCAGGTCACTTATGAGTACGGGTACCGGATCGCCCTGGGCCGGTTCAGAAAGCGCCACCCCGGGCTGGAAGTCGAGGTAGATCCTTTTGCCTCGCATCCCGAGGATTTAGACGTAGATATGCCGGATGAGGTTCCCTTCGACGATAGCGTCGGGGGTCCCGATGATTAGGGCAGAGTTTTGTAATATTTTTGGTGGTCGGCTTGGCTGAGTCGGGGTCGAGTCCGGTAATCTCTTTTTGTAATCCTCGAGTCCTGTTACAATCGAGTCCTGTAATTCCCAGTTTTTGAAATAAAAAAGGAAATTTTTCTTCTCATGTGTCTTCTTCTTCTTCCCTTAGGCGAAAAACTTCCTCTTCCCTTAGGCGAAAAAACTTCTTCCTCATACGAAAAACTTCCTAAGGTTCTGGACGTTCCATGCTCTCGGTAAAGAAGAACCGTCCATCGTCGCGAGCCGGTATGTGCCCGGTCGGATTACCTCGACAACCCGATAAGGTCCCTCCCATTTGGGGGCCAGCTTCCCCCTTGCTCGGGTTGGGTCGCTGACTTCGGTCTTGCATAGGACCAGGTCGTTTAGCTTAATTGGTCGGGGTCGTACCTTCCGGTTGTAGACCCTTGCGACAGCTCTTTTATAAGAGAGGGCCTTCAAGTGTGCATCGGCACGCCGCTCCTCGAGCATGTCGAGGCTGGCTCGAAGTCCTTCGTCCGTGATTTTCTCGTCATAGTTTCTTGTCCGAAGGGTGGGAATAGCTACCTCAGGCGGTAGGACAGCTTCGGTTCTGAACGTGAGGCTATAGGGGGACTCTCCAGTCGCGGTTTTGGGGGTGGTGCGTAATGACCATAAGACGCTCGGGAGTTCATCCGTCCAAGCCGATCGGGCTGCGGACACTCTTCTTTTGAGCCCGTCTAGGATGGACCGATTGGTTACCTCCGCTAGCCCATTCATCTGAGGGTGAGCCACCGAGCTGAACTTTAGCTGGATTCCATGGCTTGCACAGAACTCCCGGAACCTTCTACTGGCGAACTGAGGCCCATTATCTGTAATGATGGTTTTGGGCAAGCCGAACCGAGTCACCAGGCTATAGAGCCGTCCGCCCACCTCAGAATACAACGCATGCGTATGGCGTAGGCGCCGACCCGTAGCCTCATCGGGAGGAAGGGTCCCGTCCCGCTTGAAGCATAGCAACTCTTGCACCCACGTGGTTGGCGCGCCCCCCGAGACCGCGGCTGCGATTTCGATGGCACGGGTAGGGAGCTCGTCGACCTCAGGCCGAGCTCCGGAGGCTGGCTTCGACGCTAGCTTAGCTAGCGCATCGGCTCGCTCGTTCTCTCCCCTCGGAACATTATATAATGTAAAATGAGGGAACTTTGCGGTCAGGTTCTTTACCTGTGCCAAGTACTTCGCCATGATTGGGTCCCGAGCCTCGTATCCGCCGCCGAGTTGCTCGGCTACCAGCTGCGAGTCGGTGAGGACGTGTATGGCAACCACTTGCATCTCGAGGGCCAACCTGAGTCCTGCTAGGAGCGCCTTGTATTCCGCCTCGTTGTTAGTGGCTTGGAACCCGAAGCGGAGGGAGCGCTCGAATAAGCGCCCGTCGGGAGCTAGTAGCACCAGCCCTGCGCCGGCGCCCTTTGAGTTGGCCGATCCGTCCACGTGCAGGACCCATGCTTCAGGAGGTTGCTCGAGATTCGTGTCCTCGGTCTGGGTTAATTCTGCGATGAAGTCGGCCACGGACTGGGCTTTGTTAGCGGTTCTGGGCACGTATTGTACGTCATGCTCGCCGAGCTCCACCGCCCATTTGAGAAGACGTCCTGCAACATCAAATTCAGATAAGATCTGCCGCAGTGGTTGGTCGGTGATGGCCTCCACTGGGTGAGCCTGGAAGTAGGGGTGTAGCTTCCGGGCTGATAGCACAAGCGCCAGTGCCAGTTTCTCAATCGGTGGGTATCGTTCCTCGGGCCCGTTCAGGACGTGGCTGACGTAGTAGACCGGTAGTTGTTCGCCAGAGTTTTCTTTGATCAGAACAGAATTGACTGCGTGCTGGGAGGCAACCAGGTAAAGGCCGAGCTTCTCCCCAGGAGAGACTGAGGCAAGTCGGGGGAGGCTAGCCAAGTGTTGCTTCATTTGTTTGAAGGCTTCCTCGCATTCCGCCGTCCACTAAAAATTCTTCGGGTTCTTCAGCGCCCTGAAGAAGGGGAGGCAGCGATCACCCGATCGGGCAAGGAAACGAGACATGCGACGAGCCTCCCATTAAGGCGTTGCAAGTCTTTGATCGTTCGAGGCGACTGCATGTTGATGATTGCCTGGACCTTCTCTGGGTTGGCATCAATTCTTCTTTCGTGTATGATAAACCCGAGGAACTTTCCCGAGGTGACGCCGAAGGCACACTTCGCGGGGTTGAGTCGCATGTTGAACTTGCACAGCGTGGCGAACGTCTCGGCCAGATCGGCAAGGTGAGCTCCTGCCTCTTGGCTTTTTACAATCATGTCATCAACGTAAACTTCCATGTTCCGCCCGATCTGGTGGGTGAACATCTTGTTCACTGTTCTCTGGTATGTAGCCCCAGCGTTTTTCAATCCGAAAGGCATGACCTTATAAAAGTATACCCCTTGATCGGTGAGAAAGGTCGTATGCTCTTGGTCTTCGGGCGCCATTCTGATTTGGTTGTATCCCGAGAAAGCGTCCAGCGGGCGTGTTCAGCCGTTGCGTCGACCTTTGGGAGGGGGTAGCAATCATTTGGGCATGCATTGTTGAGACTGGTGTAATCAATGCACATCCTCCAGCTTCCATTGGGTTTCTTTACAAGGACTACATTGGATAGCCATCGTGGGTATCTGACTTCTTCTATGAAGCCTGCCGCTAAAAGTCGATCCACTTCTTCTCGTATGGCGAGCTACCGATCAGGGGCCTGCCGTCTGGGTTTTTGCTTCACCGGGCGAGCGTCGGGTGAAATATTGAGGTGGTGTTGTGCAACCTCCGGGTCGACGCCCGTCATGTTAGATGGCGACCAGGCGAAGACGTCGGCATTTTCCTGTAGGAAGCCGACGAGCTGCTTTCGTTCCTGCTCGGGTAGCTCCGACCCGATTTTGACCGTCTGGTTGGGCCGACCTTCTAGTCGAGGCAAGTCGACGATGGATCCCCTCAGCTCGGGATGGGGGGTTGGTTTCTTTGTCTCCTGAGGATCCTCCAGTGGTGGCTCGACCCTTGCTTTCTTGTGTAACGAGACGGCGGTTAGGTAGCAGCGCTTGGATTCTCGGGGGCTTCCCGCGCCTTCCTCGACCCCAGCGTGAGTCGGGAACTTTACAGTTTGGTAGTAAGTTGAGACGACGGCTCTGACTTTGTTGAGGGTCGGGCGACCGAGGATGGCGTTGTACGCAGTGGGGAGATCGACCACTAGGAAAGTGGTCATTACCGTCTTCGACCTTGGCGGGGCCCCCAAGGTTAAGGGCAAAGTGATAGCCCCCAACGGTGAGATTGAATCTCCGGTGAATCCGGTGAGCGCCGAGCATATCGGCTTCATATTCTCCCTAGACAAGCCGAGCTTTCGGAAGGCATCAAAGTAAAGTATGTCGGTCGAACTCCCGGTATCGACCATGATCCTTCTTACTTGCGCATTGGCGATCCTGGCCGATATCACGAGCGCGTCATCGTGTTCGGGATGTTCGGATGCTCCGGTCGGGAAAGTGATCTCGGGCTCGGGCCCGTGCCTGGGAGCTTCGGCCGAGGCAGCTCGGGCGTATGCCTTTCTTCCCGTCATGGAGCCCCCGCCAGATGCGGGGCCGCCAGCTATCACGTCGATGTGTTGCTCGATGGGACCCTCCGGGAGCGGGGAGAGTTCCTTGTCCGGCCGAAGGTACTGGCCGAGGTGCCCTCTACGAATGAGCTCCTCGATTTGCCTTTTCAACTCACGACACTATTCAGTGTCATGTCCGTGCTGCCGGTGGAAACGGCAATATTTTGACCGGTCTGCAAGTTCTTGCAGGCTCCTCATCGGGTGGAGATCTTTGAGTAGTCCCTTCTCCCTTATGTGGAGAAATATTTCTGTTCGGGATGAGCTCAAGGCGGGGAGAGGGGGCCTTGACGTTGGGGGGTCGGATTTGTCCAACCTACGCCGGGACGTGGTGGCTTGTTGCTGCCGGGGCGGCTCCGGCTTGACCCTCTTGTGCTCTTCACGCCTTCCAGCCATCCATGTTTCTGCGGCGACGAACTGGCTTGCTCGCTGAAGCATCTCGGGCACCGCGGTGGGGGGCCGCTCCACAAGAGACCAAAAGAACCTGGAAGGCCGCAGGCCTATCATGAATGCCTGCATTAACAGAGAGGGGTGAGCGTCCGACAGTCCCCGAATTTGCATCGTAAAGCAGTTCACAAAATGGGAGAGGGGCTCGTCCTCCCTTTGGTTGAGTCCGAGGAGCAACGCCACGGATGGCTTTGGTCGGGCGTAGGCTAGGAAGTTGAGCTCGAAGTCTCTGGCGAGCTGGTCAAAGGAGGTGATGGTCCCGGTCTTCAGGCCGTTGTACCACGCGCGGGCTGGCCCCCTCAAAGTTGTTGGAAACGCTCTGCACATTAAGGCATCAGAAGTCCCATATAGGGCCATTTGGGTGCGAAAAGTGGCTACATGGTCCGCTGGGTCAGCGGCGCCGTCGTAGGCATCCAACGAAGGGAGCCGAAAATGGGGTGGAATCACTTGATCTTGTATTTCGAGCGCGAACGGGGACCCTTGGTGTCTGTCCGCCCCGAGCTCTCCCTTTGACCTGCGAACTTCCTGCTGTACTTTGTCGAGCCGTTGACTAACAAGGCACAACTGGGCTCGCAGGGCGTTCGTCGAGTCCGCAGATGACGCCTCAGGCTCTGGGCGACTCGACGTATCTTCCGCCTCTCGGTTCCCGGGCTAGGTTGTTCGGTTCCGAGGCGAAGCGGGGAGCTCGGGAAGTGGTGCATGAGTCCGGGTGGGGGCCCCCTGCTGTTGCAAAGGCCGGGTCATATGCGGGGGCGTCGGTTGGGAGACGAGCGGGATGATAGTTTGCACCACGCCCGTTAGAGCTCGAACTTGATGAGCGAGGTCGTGAAAGGCCTCGGGCGGTACCGCTGACGGGCCGGCGGGGCCGCCGTCAAGCGGTGATAAACCCGGGTCGTTGAACAACCGCCAGTAGCGTTCCGACGTCACGGCGGGGCGTTCGTCTCGAGATTCATCACGCGGGGGATGTTCTCCCGGGGTGCTGATCATGGGCAATCCGACAGCCGCGAGTTCGTCAGAGTGGATCTGCTGATCGCTCGACATTCGGACGGGCCCTCCTTCTAGCGCCAATCTGTTAGTGTAAACAACTTTATGCCGTGGCCTCAGGGCCGACGCGGCTTGGTTGGAGGTCCGAATGACGGGGATCTCGCGCAGCGTCCCTCGAGATCTCTCGATGGCCGATTACGGTGGTCCGGTCGGGATGTTGCGTCGGAAGGAAAGCTTTGCCGCAGCGCCGGGAAGAGGCGACCCCGTTCTTGCACCTGTACACAGGTCGGGTCGGAAGCTCGGCCCGACCCCTCCGACGATCAAGTCAGTGGATACGGAGGGGATTTTTGTATGAAGAAGTACTCCCCTTTTCATTTAGAACTTTGGGGTATTTATAGGTAAGTTTAGTGTTACCTGATGTGCCTGCCTGCAGGAGCAGGACCATACCTCTGATGGCGTCTGACATTGCCGTTGGCGTTGCGTGGAGAACCGAACTGCCGCAGGGTATGGGTGAGCCTCGGTCGTCGTCCTCCTCTGCCTCGGCCAAGCGTGCGGGGTCAGGCAACGATGAAGTCGTTGTCTGAGAGCGGGTGACGTCGGCGCACATTGAGTCAACATTATTGCCCTCCTCCTCGGGCAGAGTGTCGCCCAGGCGTGACTGACGTCGTGGCACATCATGTCACCATTATTACCCTCATCACGTGGAGGCACATCTTTGTTATCCTAAACAGGATATCGTCAGCCATCAAGTCCGATAGCCTGTTAAATTCTGATATAGAATAATCATCTTACCAATACAGGCCTACCTAATGACAATGATCGATTTCCTTGGTAAATATCATTAATCTCTTAAACTCACAATGCTCGTATGATTGACTTTGGAGATCTCATTAGCTATTTCATTTTATAAGAAAGTCTATCATTTAAACATAAGATTAATTTTTAATTATTGTTATGTTTAATAATTTAATTTCTTTCCAAATATTCACAACCAGTCTCATGTACTAAATTCGAAGGAATGATGCATTAATTGTATTATTTTGAAAGGTAAGCTAGTTATAAGATTTATGTTTGGTTCTGACTTAATCAAAAGGAGTTAAGTTCAAGCCTCAGTATTTCTAAACACTTTCATAACATACCTTTTTATCAAATTGACTAGTGCATATATAAATTAAAATGCTACTTAATATGATGATAATTAAATAATATACGGATCAGTAAGTAGTTTCTCCATTTTTCTTATTCTCCCACCTCCGTCTTCTCTCTCTCTTTTTCTTCTCAATTTATTACTTTTAATTTAGGGGTATTAATTTTTTATAAAGGAAATGAAATGTCAATTTATTTCTTTTAATTTAGGGGTATTAATTTCTTATAAAGGAAATGAAATGTCAATTTATTACTTTTAATTTAAGGGTATTAATTTTTTATAAAGGAAATGAAAAGGTGATGAGTAGGATTGTTAACTATTTAGATAGGGTGACAGTGAGGATAGGGATTCTTCATTTGGGATGAAGAACTACAATTCTCTATATTCTCCTGATTAAAAATTATAATTATTATAAAATTAAATAATAATATTAAAATTTATAAATAATATTAATATTAATATTTGTAAAATTTACATGTCATAATGATATTCAAATATAATATAAATATAAATAATAATATTTGTTGATATTATTTCATCTAATTCAATCAAATCGAATGACTCACGATTAACTAGTAATTGGCTCAATTAAAACTTAATTGAACTTGATTTGAATTAGCGAGCATTTGGCCCGCCCAACATGTCACCTAACATCTCAACTCATGTATTGATGGGGTGGGTATAGGTATGAGAACAGGGTGGGGAGCACTTTACTTATTATTGTCCCATAATTACTCAAGTAATAAAGAGTAATCTCCATCCTCATTTATTCTCCCATATTTAGTGGTGAGAGGTTAAGAATGTTTTGAAAGGAAAAAGCATTTACAAGTATAAGTTTATATTTTTGTCCATGAAAGATTTTTAGTTACAAATGGCTCTTTGGATTTGATTGAGGTAAGATAGTTGAATTTACATTGGTGTCCACCTGAGGATGAGTATGGAAAGTAAACCATTAGGTATGATTAAACCGTCGATATCGATCCCAAGCCTAAATGAAGATGATGGAGGGTTATGTTAGGTCACTAACAACTAATTGGAGGGTTATGTTAAGTCACTAACTGATAGGGACAAAAATGGCAATGTGACACGCCATCCCCCTGAGTAATACACTGCCCGAGGCTCGCCATACCCTGCAGCAGCTCGGCCTCCCACGCAATCAAAGGTACAGTCCTGCCTTGCATCAGGTAACATCAAACCTCCTCTATAAATACCCCCGAGCCCTTGGCAAAAAGAGGGGGATCACACACTCAACAGACGGAGGTTTCTCCTCCTCCTAAACCCCCTCCACATCTTTCTCTAACTTGATCGTCGGAGGGGTCGGGTCGAGCACCCCGGCCCGACCTGTGTGCAGGTGCGAGACGGTGTCGCCTCTTCCTGGCGCTGTGGCGGAGCTTCTTCCCGACCCGACCTACCGACCCGACCTCCCGACCCGAACCACCGGGAAGACCTGACCTCCCGACCCGAACCACCGGGAAGACCCGACCTACCGA
>NC_025202.1:26310282-26326136 GCF_000313855.2 Musa acuminata subsp. malaccensis
ATTATAAAAATTATATATATATCAAATTGTTAAAACCATAAAAAGAAAGTATAAAAATTTAGATAATATTAGATATATTAAAGATGAAGATCAAAGAATACTTGTTAATGATAACAAGAAAAGATAAAAATATAAATTTTATCAATTATTAATAAATATTTTATACATGACTTATATTTAATGATAAATAATATTGATAGATTTAATAATCATATATTAGTCTATAAAATTAGAGCTAATAAAGTAAAAAATATATTAAATAAAATAAAAATAACTAAGAGTATAGGGCTTCATTGTATTTCTATTGAGGTTTGAAAAAAATCAAGAGAATAGCTTAGTTAACTAACTTATTTAGTAAAATCATGAGATTCATAAGAATACTAAAAAAGAGTTTCTTAGTACCAATTTATAATGATAAGGTGATATATAAAATTATTTAAATTATAAAAAAATAAAAGCATGAGACATACTATGAAATCATAAGAAAGCGTTATTAAAAATAGGATAAAGCTTCAAATAAATATCTCAAGAAATCAATTTGATTCTATGTCTATATATTTTAATAATAATAAAAATTTATATAATCTACTTCAAATGGTTAAAACTTATGATTTTATTGTTGTTATTGATAGATTTATGATTGCACATAAGTCCTTAGAATTATAAAAATCATATATCTTTCTTACCTTCTTTTAGAATTTGATTCATAAAATTAAGATATTTAATCAATAAACAAGTGGAGATATTTTTCTTCAACTTTTTTTTCTCACTCTCAAGGTGTCTTGGTAAAGTAACATTATCAGCCAATCTTAACCAAAAGTACTATCTTTCTTCTTAGATATATATATTTTATTTATAGAGGATAATAAGATAGAAAATGCGAGTGATCTGAAATATATTTTTTAAACATAAATACGTGAAACACAGTACATATGTTTCGATCAATCTTTTCTTTCTTATTTCCATCCTCTCTCTCTCTCTCTCTTTTTTTTCTTTTATTCTCTATTTTGCCTTTATAGGGCTAATGGTCCCTTCAAAAAGAGAGACCGTGGAAGACTACAATGGTTCAGTTCGAAAATATTAAAAATATAATTTTATATTTTAATCTCTAAGGGACAAATTCCTTAAAAATGCTTCTAATTTTATCTTTTCCCCATAGATGATCATTGTTTTTATTTTTCCTGTTGAGAGACTCTAATTTCAAAATTGACGATGGATTCTCAACCCTCCTTTGTCTTTTGTACTCTCTCTCTCTCTCTCTCTCTCTCTCTCTCTCTCTCCATTTTCAAACTCATTATATTAAACCAATTCAAAATTTAAAACAGTGCAAAATAAATATTAATTAATTAATTAATTAATATTAATATATAATTATATTGAGAAAAATTAATTTTAAATATATAAATATAAATATTTTAAAATAATAAAAATATGATAATATGATGCCGTAATTATAACCTTGTAATTTCAACTTAAATGGATAAAAAAAATAAAACTTTTAAAATTTCAAGTGTTGAGTCAATTGAAAATAGTGTTGAATCTCGGATTTTGATGATGTAATCAATTGATGAGTTTGTCATTTAATGTGTTTCAGTGATGTAGGATTAGCTTCGATCAAAAAAGGTAAATTGATTAAAGCAGGAGGAATCGGATGTTGGGCCAGAGCAAACATGTCATAAGATTGGATATCGGGCCGGAGGATCGATCGACATATCGGTAGAAGGCTTCAGTCCGTGAATTCGGGCATCGGGCCAAGAAGATCGGATATTGCACTAAGGAGATCAGATGTTGTAAGAAGACAACATGCTGATTATGCAATATGCTAAAGGAGAGGTCAATGCGCCAAAGGATTGATCGAAGCGCCGGAATAACCAATGACATGTCGGATAATATAGGATTCGCTTATAATCGATTATGTTTAGATCAAGTTAGTTTAAAGTCAATTGAGTTAGTTTAGAATATAATTAGGCCAACTCAATTATGGGCTAATTGGGCCTAAGTTTGGGTTGTGTTAGGCCAAGTGAAAGGCCCAAATAGTGACCCAAACTGGTAGAACCATCGGTAGCACAGTCTCCGAGACTATGTCAAGCAGTGATACCGTGTTAGGACTCTAGCTAGGAGAGTCCTAATAGAGAGGGGCATTCATATAAAAATAACCTAAGCCAACCCCTATTAAAGAGGTGAAGAGGCCGGCTAGGGTTAGGAGGTTGTTTCTTCGAGAAGAATTAGGAGTTGTAAATGAATAGGAGTCTTAAGTAGGAGTCCTATTAGGAGTTAGTTAGAAGTATAAGTCTTGAGTAGGAGTCCTATTAGGAGTTAGGGTTTAGAAGCCCTATAAATAGCTATATATTCTCTTCTTTTGATAAGCAATAGATGAATATTTTCTGCAGCCTTTGAGCAGCAACTTGGAGGGAGGAAACCTTATAGGGTTCCAAGGAGGCCAATCCCCTAAAGAGATCAATCCCAAGTTTAGAATTTGTAAGGGTTCTAACACCTGGTATCAGAGTAGCATTCTTGGGATCTCGTTGCCCTTTCACAGCCATCCATCAACCCTCCATAGCTGCCCAAAGCAATTCCCACAATTGCTTAAAAGATCATCGCCAAATTCCGTCATCATCTCCACCACCGCGAATCATTCTTTGATCTCTCCATCAATTGCAACAGGTTCTGGTTTCCTACCTTACTGCTGCTACAATTTAGTTATCCTTATTCAAAAATCTAAAAAAAAAATTATTCCTATATTGCTGCATAAACTTTTCATCGGAAAGTTTTCATCTCTATGACGAAAGATACATTGCAGAATTCCAACCGCATAGCACAATCTGTTTGATCTTGGTACTACATTCTTTTTTTGTCCAAATCTCTACAAAATTTTTATGATAGCTTTGACACTTCCTAAAAGCAGATTTTCCTTTGGTTTTGTTGAAAAATTCTCAATATAAACTATTGATCTTTTACATTCAATCTACTATACTTGAAAATCTGTGCTGCAGAAAATTACCACCGCATATTGTTGCCTTAACCAATCTATTTGTAATCTTTTTTGAATGAAATTTCTTGTACACTTCCTAGATCATCTTGGCTTCCATCTAAGATTGATCTATTGAGGAATTCATCTCTAAAAATGTTCTTGTGTTGATACAAATTTTTATCGCAAACCATTAAAATTTTTCGATGAGAATTCTGCTATCGCAACTTGCACTAATTTCCTTGCTTTTATACTATCGAAATTTTTTTGATTAAATTGGTCATCCTTGCTGTCATATAAACTGAGATTTTGCTGTCAATTCTCTCCTCAAATTTCTTGGTTTTTGCTAGAAATTTCGTCGAGAAACCACTATTTTTTCGACGACAATTCTGCTCTTACAATACAACACATAACTACACCAACTTCCACTAATTTCTATCAAACCTTTGCTGCCATCTACCATATATCTAAAACTTTTTCCCTAACCTTCATCCACTACCATCACAGCCACAAAAACAAGCCTAAACCATAGCCTACATCCACCAATCCACCAACCATTTCGACCATCACTTCTTTCAACCTATATATGCCTTTAACCCGACAATAAAAGAGAGATCTTAACATCATAGACTTTGAGGCATATACTATGGCATCTGAGGAGGCAATCAATGCTAAATTCGAAGCCTTCGAGGTGCGAATAGATGATAAGATTTGGACGCTCTTTACCAAACTCAGATTGGGTCGACCACCAAGCCCGAAGAAATCACATCAAAGAGAGAGCTCTGTCCAATTGTACTAAGCCCGAAGAGATGACTTCTAAGGGAGGGGAGGCTCTATGACTGATCTCAATTATCCACGCATAAGGGTGGACTTCCCTAGATGGGAAAAAGGAGACCCGATTGGTTAGATCTCATGAGCGGAGTGATATTTTCGGTACCACAAAACCACGGACGCATCTATGATGGAAATTATAGCTATACATATTGAAGGGGATGTCATACAATGGTTTGACTAGTTTGAAAACACTCATGTAGTCCTCTCATGGCAACAATTCAAAGAAGGACTGCTGATTCCCTTTGGACTAACTGATTATGAGAACACTAACGGACAACTAGCAAAGATCCGACAAACCTCCACCATTCAGGAGTATCAAACCAGGTTTGAAAGGTTATATAATCAAACTCATGATTGATCTGAAAAATAGCTATTGGGGATCTTCATTGAGGGCTTAAAGCCAGAGATCCGGGGAGAAGTTAAAGCACGATAACCATACACGCTTATGGTAGCCATCTCTTTCGCACGATTTCAAGATAAGCAATTGAACCATGAAGCCCGAAGGACTAGGGTCGCTCCTCTACCAGCAATACTGCAGCCCTCAGCCCCCCCCTACTATCAACCAAGTCCTTGCACCAAAAAGGTTGACAAGAGAAGAGCTTCAGGAGCGATCTGCGAAGGGGTTATGTTGGCACTACGACGAGTCATGGAGCCGCGAGCATCGCTGTAGAAAAGGGAGACTTCTTATGATTGAACCAGTAGAAGAAGAGGTCATTGAACATCCAGAAGAGAGCTTTGAACATGAAGAAGAAGATGTGGAAGAAGAGCCACAACCGACCGACGTTACGATACATGAATTAGCCGGCTACTCAAGCCCGCAAATGATAGAAGTTGGAGGCCGTCTTAAACAACAATCGATCACTATTCTCATCAACACGGGCAGCACTAATAACTTCCTAAATAGTAAGCTTGCTGCTTAAATGGCACTCCACATCGAAGGTTGCAGCAAGTTTGACATAAAGGTCACCGATGAAAGAATCCTAAAGTGCGACCAAAGATGTTCGCAGGTGACACTATTATTGTAAGACCAAGAAATTATCACCGACTTCTTCCTCCTACCAAATGATGACTATGAGGCTATGCTTGACATAGAATGGCTAACGATGCTAGGTGATGTCTCTTGGAACTTCTTCAAATTAATTATAAAATTCCACTGCAAAGGCAAACAAATCATCCTATGCGGAAAGCACGGAAGCAACGTAACCATCGTTTCGACCCAACGAATGGAGAAAGTTTTGCACAAGGTAAATGGTGGCTTTTTTATACATCTCTAGTAGCAACCAGAGGGGAAGAAAATAAAAATTGAAGATCAAAATATTGCCTAACTGCTTGCTGAATTTACTGACATTTTTGCTGAGCCGCGCGATCTTCCTCCTACGCGATAACATGATCATCGGATTCCAATCCTTTCGAGCAAGCCACTAGCAAACATTCAGCCGTACTGATATCCTCACCTCCAGAAGGATGAAATTGAAAAGATCGTAAAGGAGATGCTTGAAATAGGGGTGGTTCGGCCAAGTTACAGCCCCTATTCCTCACTAATGCTACTTGTACGCAAGAAGGACGAAACTTGACGAATGTGCATCAACTACTAAGCTTTAAATGACATCACCATCAAGGAAAAATATCCTATTCTAGTAATAGATAAATTTTTAGATGAAAGGGAGCACGAATCTTCACGAAGCTGGATCTTCGATCTGGGTATCATCAAATACGAGTGTGCGAAGAAGACATACCGAAAACTATCTTTCAAACACACAACGGCCACTACGAATTTTTGCTTTATTCAATAGAAGGTGAAATATCTTGGGCATATCATATCAGAAGAAGGTGTGGCAGTGGATCCCTCCATAATTGAAGCAACGCAGAACTGGCCGACCCCGAGGAACATAAAATTGCTACATGGCTTTCTGGGTTTAACAGACTACTACCGCAAGTTCATGAAAACTATGGAAAGATCAGTATACCACTTACTTCCTTACAAAAAAAAGATGCTTTCCAATGGTTGGACAAAGCCACCACTGCCTTCAACGAACTTAAAGCCGGAATGACGATAGCGCCCGACTTCGGCAAGACTTTTGTTATTGAAGCTGATGCCTCCGGAATCAGAATTGGTGTTATACTAATGCAAGATGGCCGCCCCCTCACTTATACCAATAATGTGTTATCTCTTTCCCATCTCAAGATGCTTATTTACGATAAGGAGATGCTCGTGATTGTGCATGCGGTGGTCAAGTAGAGACCGTACTTGATCGAGCGACGCTTTCAAATCAAAGCCGACCATAAAAGCCTAAAACATTTCTTGGAGCAGAAGATATCTTCCACTGAGTGGCAAAAATGGATAACAAAGCTTCTTGGATATGATTATGAAATAACTTACAAAAAGGTGAAAGAGAATGCTATTGCAAATACGCTTTCGCGGCTACCCGAGCAAACTGAATTTTTGGTCGTTTCACTTCCGACCAGTGACTTCGTTGAGGATATTAAGATGGAATGACAAGAAGATCCAGGACCGGTAAGATCATAAAAAAATTAGAGGAAGCACCAAGCTCCGTGGCTCATTACAGTTGGAACTCAAAAGAATTGTGCTATAAGAGATGCATTGTGCTTGTGCCAAGTTCTACTTGCATCTTCATGAGCAAATTTTGGACAGAGTTATTCTAGATGCAGACCACTAAATTAAAAAGGAGTACGGCGTATCACCCACAAATCAACGGTTAGACGAAAGTGGTGAATATGTGCTTGGAGATAGCCTAAAGCCATCCACCAAATATGACTACCCAAGGAGAACTCCAAACCTAGTCAAGTGCCATTATTGATCGACGGATCACGACCCGACGACGATGACCCACTACTGAAGCGCTAATATAGTAGGTGAACTTACCAATAGAAAGTGCCACTTGGGAGAACTATGACAACTTCAAGATCAAATTCCTAGAGTTCATGAAATCTCGGCCTTGAGGACAAGTCTGATTTAAAGAGGACGGGTTTGTCAAGACTCTAGTTAGGAGAGTCTTAATAGAGATGGGCATTCATGTAAAACCTACCTAAGTTGACTCCTATTAAAGAGGTAAAAGGCCGGCTAAGGTTAAGAGATTGTTTCTTAAGAAGAATTAGGAGTTATAAAGGAATAGGAGTCTTGAGTAGGAGTCCTATTATGAGTTGGTTAGAAGTAGGACTTTTGAGTAGGAGTCCTATTAGGAGTTAGGGTTTAGAAGCCCTATAAATAGTCATGTATTTCTCCTCTTTTGATAAGCAATAGATGAATATTTTCTGTAGCCTTTGAGCAGCAACTTATGTTGGGAAATCTTGGGGGCGACATCACATGCTCAGCGAAAGAACAAGAAAACAAAATCCCTAATTTTCCAAAAATATGTTTGTCATCGTGTGAAGATTGGTGAAACAAACTATGTATAGAATATATTATTTTACCTAGGAAGATCGTATATCCCTGTTTCCTTGTAGATCTATAGGAGATGGTGAAGAAGGTCAAGCGTCCTTCTCACTAGCGATGATCTACGCAGTAGGGCTACGACAACACTCCTCAAAACTCCAAGCCTACTCTGAGGTGGAGAGGGGAAGGAGAATAGGAGAGGCAAGCAAAGCCTTTAGACTCTGAACCACTGAATCCGTCCTATTTATAGAGGTCCCGTATCAAACCCTAATGGATCCTCCCCTATTGGATATTGGATCTATATCTAATTACCCAAGTCTCTTAGATTAGTAGATCTCTATCCAATAATCTCTTATAAGCTTTTATTGGATCTCATACATAGGATCCAATAATTCAGGGGCTTATTGGATATCCAATAAGATAGGGGCTCCGACGGATATCTTATATTCGAACCTTTACTCATCGCAATGCCTACCATATGTGTGTGACCCTCTAGGCCCAATATCGAGCTAGTCGTGAGTCATACATGTCAGAACTCCTTCTAGCTCAGTGAATTATTATCTCCATAATAATTCACTCGACTCATCGACTACGGACGTACTAGGCCACTACGCCGTAGTCCCCAAACGATATAGAGCAATCAAATCCATTGGACTTGTCTGTCCTTAGTTACCATGTACCTATAGTCCCTCATCCATCTAATATCCCAAAGACTATATATCGGGCATGGTACTATCAGACCCATACGGTTTCTACTCGAGTCTCGCTCTAATCGGATTCTCCCGGAGAACTCTCTCTCTCTCTCAATCCAAATGACCCTGGCTAGGGATTTGTTTGAAAAAGAACATATGAGATATTCCTCTCATGACGCCGAGAGTAGATGATCCTCTATCGACACTCAATAGCCCTCATAAGATCGACTGACACTCCCAATTACCGGTTGTACTAGATCTGGGACATCAAAACCTCTAAGTCTAGTATCAAAGAATGGAGCACTCATACAAGATATCCTTGGTGTCTCAAGTCTAAAGATCAAATACACCACTAGGACTACGAAATCGCTATCTGACAATAAGGCATCATCAACCATCCAGCATTCCGTAAGCAGATCAATCAGTGAACTGATTCTCCAATGAGCACCTGTATTATATTCCTAGTATCCACACACGAGCAGCTCTGAGACCAATTGTATCCATCATATGGATGAGTATACAGCACACTAGTCTATTTGGTTATCTCGATGTCCCTCTCGAGTAATCTATGATCGGGATTATTTAGGATCTATGTTTAAAGGTGAATTGGTCTCATTATTGTGATCTCATCACGATCCGATTCCCATTGCACAGATCCAAGGACATCACAATATATACATGAATATATGTAATAGTCAATATAAAGTGATAAATGCCAAAATATAATAAGCAAAAAGATTCCGTGTCAAGTCACACGTGCCATCACTCACGTGATTGGTTTGTTGGGCACCTATGACTAGCAATCTCCCACTTGACCTAATGCCAATCACCTATGTGTATGATCCCCATCAGACCCTTGTGATGCTCAAAGATAATCTGAAACAATGGCTTTGTCAATGGATCTGCAATGTTATCTTCGGATGTAACTCTTTTCACTACTACATCTCCTCAGGTCATGATCTCTCTAATAAGTTGGAACCTCCTCAGAACACTTCTGATGAGACCTGGCTGCCTTTATTTGAGTAATCGCCCCATAGTTGTCACAATATAAGGAATCAGCTCCTCGCTACTTAGCTTGACTCCTAGATCTGTGATGAACTTCTTCATCCAGACTCCCTCCTTTGCTGCCTCTGTTGTAACAATGTACTCCGCCTCTATGATCGAGTCAGCAGTAGTATCTTGCTTGGAACTCTTCCAGCACACTGCTCCTCCATTCAAGGTATACACATACCCCGAATTCAACTTACTATCATCGACATCAGACTGAAAACTTGAGTCCATGTAGCCTTCAACCTTGAGGCTACTACCTCCATATACTAGTAAAAGATCCTTAGTCCTTCTCAAGTACTTAAGGATACACTTTACTGCTTTCCAGTGCTCGAAGCCTGGATCTGCTTGATACTTACTCGTGACACTCAAAGCATGCGCTATATCAGGCGTAGTACATAGCATGACATACATGATAGACCCTGTCACTAAGGCATAAGGTATCATATTCATGTTCACTCTTTTTTTAAGAGTCTTTGGGGACATACTCCTAGAAAGTGATATCCCATGTCTCATCGGTATGAGACCTCTCTTAGAATTTTCCATGCCAAACCTTTTGACAATGGTTTCTATATACCTAGATTGGGATAAGCCAAGCACCCTCTTGGATCTATCTCTATAGATCTGAATCCCCAAGACATAGGATGCTTCCCCTAAGTCCTTCATGGAGAAGTGTCTAAATAACCAAGCCTTTACTGTGGATAGCATTCCTACATTATTCCCAATGATTAGGATGTCATCCACATATAATACCAAAAATGTGATAGTGCTCCCACTTATCTTTCTGTACACACAAGGCTCATCTTCGTTCTTAACAAAGTCATAAGATATGATTGCCTTATCAAATCTTATGTTCCAACTTCGGGAAGCTTGCTTCAGTCCATGGATCTAAGCAACCTGCATACCTTATCTGGGCAGTCCTTGGACATGAATCCCTTAGGTTGTATCATATATACCTCCTTCTCGAGGTTCCCATTGAGGAATATGGTTTTCACATCCATCTGCTAGATCTCATAATCATAGTGTGCTGCAATAGCCAATAGAATTCGGATGGATTTTAGCATTGCTACGGCTAAGAAAGTTTCGTCATAGTCAACACCTTGCCTTTGACGATACACCTTGCCTTTGACAATACCCCTTAGCCACTAGCCTTGTTTTAGAGGTCTCTACCTTTTCATCTACTCCGATCTTTTTCTTAAAGATCCACTTGCAACCGATGGGTACAATACCTTCGGGCGCATCAACTAGGTTCCAAACCTTATTGGAGTACATAGAATCCATCTCAGAATTCATAACTTCTTGCCACTTCCCGGAGCCTATACTCATAATAGCCTCCTCGTAGGTCTGAGGATCAATATCTTCAACATCCTCTCCTCTAATATGTCCCACATATCTCTTAGGAGGATGAGATACTCTGTCGGACTTACATAAAGTTGAAACTTGTGTATTAGATACTTGAACAGACTCGGGCTGTAGAGTGGTGCTTGAGCTAGGTTCTCCAACCTCGCTCAACTCTATCATGCTCCCACTGTCTCCGCCAAGAATGTATTCCTTTTCAAGGAAAACTGCTCTCTTGGCTAAAAAGACCTTTTGGTCCTTGAGATGATAGAAATAATACCCACAAGTTTCCTTGGGATATCCCACGAACTTGCATCGCTCTGTCCACGATTTCAACTTATCAGGGTTGTATCTTTTAACGTGGGCAGGGTAGCCTCAAATCTTAACAACCTTAAGATCGGGCTTCTTCTATTTCTATATCTCATATGCTATAGACACTACCGACTTAGTTGGAACTTTGTTCAGAAGGTAAGCTGTGGTCTCTAAGATATATCCCCAGAATGAGATGGGTAGATCAATGAAACTCATCATGGACCGTACAATGTCTAACAGCGTACGATTCCTCCTTTCAAACACACCATTGAGTTGAGGTGTATAAGGAGGTGTCCATTGGGATTATATCCCATGGTCCTTGAGGAGTTGAGTAATCTCTGTACTTAAGTACTCATCTCCTCGATCTAATCGAAGAGTCATGATACTCTTTCGAGTCTGGTTCTCCACTTCATTTTTATACTCTCTAAATTTCTCAAAGACCTCGGACTTGTACTTCATTAAGTAAACATATCCATATCTTGAGAAATCATCAGTAAAGGTAATGAAGTAGGAGTAACTACCAATGGCATGAGTTGACATGGGTCCACATACATCACTATGTATGAGTTTCAACAACTCAGTGGCTCTCTCTCCAATTCCACTAAATGGAGAGTTGGTCAGTTTTCCACGAAGGCAAGGCTCGCAAGTTGCAGATGACTCATAGTCGAATGGATCTAGATATCCATCCTTTAGCAATTTTTGAATCCTTCCCTCATGGATGTGACCTAGCCTATAATGCCACAGGTATGCACTGTTCACCTCATCTCGTTTCCTCTTAGACACACTTACATTCATGATATATAGATAAGTATCTAGCATAAACAAACCATTATGCAATATTCCTCTCGCCAATCTCCTCGGCTTTACCAGAATATACAACAAATTACAGATGTGATAAGCAATACCAGTATCCAATACCATTGCACTATCACAAAAATCTAACAACTGGAGATTGATCATAAATGTATCTAAAGCTTCTCCAAGCTTCTGTTTCGCCCTCTCTACAAGGTACTCTTTGTAGTTCCTCTTCCAGTGCCCATCTTTACCACAGTGGAAGCATTGGCTTTTATCCTTTATCGAGTCTTTCTTAGGAATCTTTGTTTTACTTAGTCTGCCCTTGCCCTTGCCGTTCTTAAGTGACTTTTCTACTTTCATTTTCTTTCTGGTCTCACTAGTGTAGAGAACTGACTTCTCTTTTTTGATAGTGCTCTCTACCTCCCTCAATATATTGAGGAACTCCGGGAGAGTCACCTCAAGCTTGTTCATATTAAAATTTATTATGAACTATGAAAAGGAATCTGATAGGGACTAAAGCACAATGTCCACACATAAGTTATTCTCTATGACCATTCATATACCTATGAGTTTCTCTATCCACTCAATCATCTTTGGGACATTGTTCTGAACTAGTGTCCCCTCGGTCATCCTAGCGCGGAAGAGGCTCTTGGATATCTCATATCGCTGAGTCCTTCCTTGTTCATCAAATAGTTTACGAACATGTAGGAGAATGGATCTGACATCTATCTTTTTATGTTGTCTCTATAACTCAGGAGTCATAGAGCCTAACATGTAACAATGAATAAGAGTACAGTCATCAATGTACTTCACGTAGCAAGCGATCTCATTCTCACTTACCCCCTTCCTCGGGCGTAGGCATCATTGTATCAAGGACGTACGCGATTTTCTCTATCGTGAGAATAATTCTCAAGTTACAGAGTTAATTCGTATAATTTGGAGTAGTGAGGCGGTTGAAATCAAGCATACCATGTAAGGGATTTGAATGCAACATTTCCTAAAAATAAAGATGCAGCATAAATGAATAACATGCATATTTCGTAAAAAGTAAATAATCAAGATATAGACTTTTATCTTAATATGCTCCCACTATTTTACTAGCGAGTCACGCGACACCCTCAGCACATGAAATGAAAGTCTCCGGCAGACTTCTAGTGGGGATCAGGATTCAATTAGCATCTTAGTGTAACCTCGAGGGACTCGACCAATCATACTAAGCCTGAAAAGTAGGCAACTCTTGCTGATCACAACTCCTTGTGATTCCCGTCCTATTCGGTCTCCGAATCACTATGGTCTCGAGGGACTCGACCAACCATGATGCTCGGTTAAGTCAACACCATCATTACAAGATAAGTTTGATTCGATGATATACCCTCGAGGGACTCGACTAAGCATACCATGTCCTCAGGTCACCGATGACATCTCTATGTCGTAGGCAAAATAACGAATCACGATATAGGTGAGTCTCGAGGGACTCAACCAACTCAATCTACACCGGGAATCGGTCCCTACCTATAACAATGGAAGGCTACATGGGTCAATCTAATTGTCTCACGTTTATCGACTTAATATTATCGAGAGAGGGGTTTCTATGATTTGGTCTCCTAATATGACATGTCACACATATACATATTTAATATATATCTACATCGCATGCAAATATATATACATATCTAGTTGGTGTATAAGCAATCACACCAGATGATCATGGACCATAGCTTAATGTGATCAGGCCTGAGCCAGTAGGCTTAATCATTTACATCAAGATCTATGTGTGCAGTGGTGCATCTCTATGCCCTGTGATCGTCCATCTCGTCCTCGTGGTTCCGTCGACATCTCGACGCATTTCTATGCATCGCGATCGTTCATCTCGTGAGTCTCGCTATCACTTCCACGCTCCCGCTTCGCCTCCTTGTATGATTACAATTTAATCATAGGCATATAAGCCTAACAATAATTGAGAAATATAATATAGGCTCGTAGGCCCCAATAATAATAATCACAAGTACACACATCACACGGTCCATGATTATCCGTCCACACATCATACACATGTATAAATCATCATCATATAGGACTACTAGATAATAATAAAAATAATAATCAATTAAACCTTTTAATTAATTAATATTTTTTGAAATCGAGGACATACTAGGAATTTTAGAATTGTGAGAGATATTTTTGTAATTTCAATAAAGGATAGAAACTAGAATTTCCCAAATTCCGAAGGGTAAAACTGTCTTTTGCCTAAGACCGCCCTAATCCCTCTCTTCTCCCTGCTTGCTGTGGGCGTCGCCACCCTTGCCGGTGGCAGCCCTCTGCAGCGGGGAGCGGGGGCGTCGCCCCTGCCTGCGAGTGGCTCGCCCGCGGGAGGCTCTGCTCGAGGGAGGATGCCCCTGGGGGCGCCGCCGCACCCGCGGGCGCCTCTGCTAGCGGGGGCTGCTCCCGCAGCCGCCACCCGTGCGGGCGATTGACCCTGCAGGTGGCGCTGCAGGCGGCGGCCGCCCCTGTGGGCCGCTCGCCAGCGAGCGAGCGCCGCTGCGGGCGCTATGCCCGCAGGTAGCGCCTGCGGGTGCCACCGTCTGCGCACCATAGGCGGCTCTGCCTGCGGGCGGTCTTGACAACAAAATTCTTCCTAAAACACAACACACACAGTTCAAAACCAATCTTTCGCACGAACAATCTGGCTTTGATACCACTGTTGGAAAATCTTGGGGGCGATATCACATGCGCAGCAGAAGAACAAAGAAACAAAATCCTCAAATTTTCAAAAAGATGTTCGTCGTCATGCGAAGATTGGTGCGCAAAAATTCGCGAAACAAACTGCGTATAGAATAGATTGTGTTATATAGGGAGATCGTATATCCCTGTTTCCTTACAGATCTTTAGGAGAGGATGAAGGAGGTCAAGCGTCCTCCTCTCTAGCAGTTGTTAGATAACATATATGTCGTGGCTGGTGAGTCAGCACAGCTAGGTCCACGAGCCGATGTCAGAAGCGTTCTGTAGGGTGATTCGGATGATGAGGTACCCAAGATCTCAGGAAGGAGTGCTAGTTGGCATTGGTCGGGATTGGGGCTGATTAGCGACTCCTTGGTGTCGGGCGGATCGCGCACCCGTGCCGAGTCCCTCACTGTCGATGAGTGGTCGCCCTCCTGCAAAAATGGCCTCCACCGCGGGGTACCCGGTCGTGGCCCCTCCGACGAGCAAGTTAGTAACGAGAGGGATTACTTTTTTCCTTCTTTTCTCTTTTCTCCCCCTAGCCGCAAGCCAACCAGGGGTTTTATACTATGGCGTGAGGGCTGATGGTGCGTCGATTCGGCGTCGCCACTGTTGACCCCCGAGAGATGGGACGGTCCTTCTGATCGCCCGTCATTCCAGGACGCGCAGAGCAACGTCAGACGGTACCGCCCCGAGCTCCCGGGACGGGACGTGTGGCATATCTTCTTGGTACGAGCTTCTAGGACGGGACGGGTGGCATAGGGCTCCGATTTGGCATGTAATGTCAGTGGCAACGTGTACCGGCCGCCAAAATATACCATATCACTTCTCCGCCCCCGCCCCCCCCCGTCAAGGGCCTTAACGGGCGAGGAGGCAGGCCTGAGTTGGAGGGATATTTCGCCTAGGAGGGGAAACGGAATTGACTCGTTGGGGGGCGATTAGAGGGGCAATGCCCCATGCCTCGAGCAAGATTGACCCTGTGGATCGGGCTATCGAGGCCTGTCATCCTAGTCGGTTGGATGACCGATTTAGCGCGAGTCGAGTCGGCGAGCAAACCGAGGTGACCAGGTCAGGGCTGCGAGTTGTGGATTGACGAGGAGCAATTTGGGCGTCGGGGAGGGGCATAGGGTCAACCGCGTGGCATGACTCGGGTGTTAGGTTGTTTCGAGATGCGATACGGGCATCGGATCGGCCGTGAGGTGTGACTCGGGCCTGTGGGCCGAGCGGCTATGCTCGTGCTCCGGTTTCGGTGCCGGTGGGTGGCCTATCGAGAGCGATCTAGGGCGACCCGGGCAGGAGCTGGAATCGCGAGCCCGACGACTATGCTCGGGCTCTAGCTTTGGTGCTGACAGGTCTCCTGTCGAGAGCGATCTGGAGCGACCCGGGCAGGAGCTGGAATCGTGAGCCGAGCGATTATGCTCGGGCTCAGGCTTT
The DNA here is from genome assembly GCF_000313855.2 of Musa acuminata subsp. malaccensis. Taxonomy (NCBI): domain Eukaryota; kingdom Viridiplantae; phylum Streptophyta; class Magnoliopsida; order Zingiberales; family Musaceae; genus Musa; species Musa acuminata. The sequence goes on from NC_025202.1 coordinate 26,325,815, forward strand.
GGTGCCGGCGGGTCGCTTATCGAGAGCGATCTGGAGTGACCCGGGCAAGAGCCAGACCTGCGGGCCAAGCGACTATGCTCGTGTTCAGGTTTCGGTGCCGGCAGGTCTCTTGTCAAGAGCGATCTGGAGCGACCCGAGCAGGAGCTGGAATTACGAGCCGAGCGATTATGCTCGGGCTCAGGCTTTGGTGCTGGGGGGTCGCCTATCGAGAGCGATCTGGAGCGACCCGGGCAAGAGCCAAACCTGCGGGCCGAGTGACTATGCTCGAGCTTAGGTTTCGGTGTCGGCGGGTCGCTTGTAGAGAGCGATCTGGAGGACCCGG
>NC_025202.1:26346938-26360203 GCF_000313855.2 Musa acuminata subsp. malaccensis
CTGTCGATACATCGACCGATCCACCGGCCCGACGTCCAATCTTCTGGCATGTTCCTCCGGCACAACATGATGTTCCTGCTTTAATTGTCTCATCCTGATCGAAGCACCCTGTGTCACTCAAAACACAGATTAAATCATAAATATATATCAAGTAGTTTCATCATCAAAATACGAGATTCAACAATATCGACGTTCCTCCTTAGAAAGTCAATGTGGTGGAGCTGGTCAGCCTTGGGGAGTGCAGTTCCGATCTTGATGGTCTGGTCAGGTCGGCTCTTTTTTAAGGGTACCTCGATGAGCCACTCGAGAGGCTCCAGCGGCATTGGTGTTGCGGGTCCTTCGCGGGGGTCGGGGACCTGAGCGGGGTGCGATTTTCTTGGGAGAGTGACTGCCATGAGATAGCATCACCTCGATGCCCTTGGGTCACTGCAGGCCTCCCCGATCCCCGTCGAAGTCAGAAACTTGATGGCCCGGTGATAGGTGGAGACCACCGCCTTTAACTTGTTCCGCATCGGTCAATCGAGGATGATGTTGTAAGTCGAGGGGAGGTTTACCACCATAAAGGTGGTTATCATTGTCTTCACTCTTGGTTCCTCCCCGATGGTAATAGGGAGGGTCGTAGTCCTGAGCAGGGATATAGAATCCCCCATGAATCCAATGAGTGCGGACGCCACAGGGGTGAGGTCTCCCTCGGTCAAGCCAAGCCTCTAGAAGGTGTCGAAGTAAAGAATGTCGGTGGAGCTCCCGGTGTCGACCATCACCCTTTTTACTCGAGCGTTGGTGACCTGGATGGAGATTACCATGGTGTCATCATGGTGGGAGCGCTCGACTTCTCTAGCCCCGAAGGTGATTTCAGGCTCGATTTCGGGCCGGGGACGTTTCTTGACCATGCTGCGGGTGTAGGCTTTTCTTGCCGCAGAGCTGTTGCCGCCGGCTGCAGGCCCCCCAGAGATAACGTCTATTTGTCTTTCAACGAGTTCCTTGTGGCGCAGAGTGGCTTCCTCGGGTTCCCTGAGATAGCGTCCAAGGTGGCCTTTGCGGATCAGCCCCTCTCTTTGATTCTGGAAGTCATGGCAGTCCTCCGTGTCATAGTCGTAGTCTCGGTGGAACCTGCAATATTTAGACCGATCCTTGTGAGTGGTCCTCATAGGATGAGGATGTCGCAAGAGACCTTTTCCCCTAATTTAGAGAAAGATCTCAATGCAAGAGGTCTTCAGGGGAAGAGGCGGGGGCCTCAGGAGTAGCTCTTGTCGATTAGGCCCCCGATGGGGTGGCGCTAGGGTTGCTGAGGTTGTTCCCTGGGATTGTTCCACCCTTGGCCTCTTGCCTTCCATACGCTTTCCCGCCACCAATGCTTCGACGGGGACGTATTGGTTGGCGTGTTGGAGCATTTCGGAGACGGTCACTGGCGGCTTCTTGATCAGCGACTAGAAGAACTTCGAAGGCTTCAAACCCATCAAAAATGCCTACATGATTAGAGAGGGGTGAGCGTCCGAGAACCCCTGGATCTTAGTGGCAAAACGTGCCACGAACTGAGAAAGCGGCTCGTCTTCGTGCTGAGATAATGTGAGCAGGGTGGCCATGGAAGGCCTAGGTTGCATGCTGGCAAGGAAGTTTTGCTCGAACTCCTTGGCGAGCTGGTCAAAGGATGAGACCGAGGATTGACATAGTCGGTTGAACCATGCTCGCGCCGGGCCCCTTAGGGTGGTCGGGAATGCCCGGCACATTAATGCATCGGAGGTGCCATAGAGGGCCATCTGAGCTCGGAATGCAAAGACGTGCTCCGTGGGATCGGAGCTGCCATCATATGTCTCTAATGCTGGTAGCCTGAAGTTGAGGGGTACTGGCTTGTCTTATACTTCCTGAGTGAAAGGGGACCCGCCTGAGCCGTCTTCGATGGACTTGCTCCGTGATTTTTGGAACTCGCACTGGAAGTCGTCCAGGCGTTGATTGACCCGGGACAGTTGGGCCCTAAGTGAGTCACCGCCGAGTCGGATGATATGGTGTCAGGCTCGAGGTGGGGTAGGGTGGCTCGGTAGGTTGTGGGTACGCTCTGTCCGAGCCGACCTCTCGGGTCCGTCGCTTGCTCTCGGGCTTCTACCATCCCAACCTGCTCCCTGCTCGGCCTCTGCTAGGTCGGATCAGTCGGGGGAGCATCTGCATCATGCTTTCCATGGCTTGCACTTGCTTGGAGAGGCCGAGGAATGCCTCGGGTGTCATGGCCGAGGGTCCTGTGGCAAATCCAGGGGGCGACAATCCCGGGTCGTTGAATAGGCGCTAGTAGCGATCTGGCGTTGAGGTCAGAATCCCGCCATCTCTGGGAGCACGAAGGACCTGACTTTCGGGTTCGACGGAAGGGAGGTTGGTAGGTGGTTCTCCCTCGAGGAGAGCTCCAGCTAGATGCTCCTACGATATGGCCCTCCTTTTAGCGCCAAAATATTAGACAACAGATATGCCGTCGCTGGTGAGTCAGCACGGCTAGGTCCACGGGCCAATGTCGGGAGCTTTCTGCAAGGTGATTCGGATGATGAGATACCCGAGCTCTCGAGAAGGAGTGCTGGTTGGCATTGGTCGGGATCAGGGCTGATTGGCGACTCCTTGGTGCCGAGCGGATCGCGCTTCCGTGCCGAGTCCCTCACCGTCGATGAGTGGTCGCCCTCCTACAAAAATGGCCTCTACCGGGTGGTACCCGGTCGTGGCCCCTCCGACGAGCAAGTTAGTAATGAGAGGGATTGCTTTTTTCCTTCTTTTTTCTTTTCTCCCCATGGCCAGAGGCCAGCCAGGGGTTTTATGCTATGGCACGAGGGCTGATGGTACATTGATTCGGCGTCACCGCTGCTGACCCCCGAGAGATGGGATGGTCCTTCTGACCAGCCATCATTCCGAGACGTGCAGAGTAACGTCAGACAGCACTACCCCGAGCTCCCGAGACGGGACGTGTGGCATATCTTCTTGGTACGAGCTCCCGGGATGGGACAAGCGACATAGGGCTCCGATTTGGTGTGCGGTGTCAGCGGTGATGTGTCCAGGTCACCAAAATATACCATATCAGCGGTGATCCACACAGCAGGGCTGCGACGACGCTTCTCAAAACTCTAGGCCTGCTCTGAGGTGGAGAGGGGGAGGAGAATAGGAGAGGCAAGCAAAGGCTTTAGCCTATGAACCACCGAATCCCTCCTATTTATAGAGGTCCCCTGTCAAACCCTAATTGAGCCTCCCCTATTGGGTATTGGATCTGCATCCAATTACCCAAGCATCTTAGATTAGTGGATCTCTATCCAATAATCTCTTATGAGCTCTTATTGGATCTCATCCATAGGATTCAACAATTCATGGGCTTATTGGATGTCCAATAAGATAGGGGCTCCAACGGATATCTCATATCCGAACCTCTACTTATCGTAATGCCTACCATATGTGTGTGACCCTCTAGGCCTAATATCGAGTTGGCCGTGAGTCATACCTGTCAGAACTCCTTAAGGCTCAGTAAATTATTATCTTCATAATAATTCACGCGACTCATCGACTACGAACGTATTAGGCCACTATGCCGTAGTCCCCAAACGATATAGGGGAAGTCAATCCATTGGACCTATAATCCCTCATCTATCTAATATCCCAGAGACTATATATTGGGCATAGTACTGTCAAACCCATATGGTTTTTACTCGAGTCTCACTCTAATCAGATTCTCCCGGAGAACTCTTTCTCTCTTAATCCGAATGACCCAAGCCAGGGATTTGTTTAAGCAAGAATACATGGGATATTCCTCTCATGACGTCGAGAGTGGATGATCCTCTATCGACACTCAATAACCCTCGTAAGGTCGATTGCCACTCCCAATGACCGATTGTACTAGATCTGGGATATCTAAACATATAAGTCTGGTATCAAAGAATGGAGCACTCATACAGGACATCTTTGGTGTCTCAAGTCTAAGGACCAGATACACCACTGGGACTACGAAATCGCTGTCTGACAATAAGGTATCATCAATCATCCAACATTCCATAAGCGGATCAATCAGTGAACTCATTCTCCAATGAGCACTTATATTGTATCCCTAGTATCCCCATACGAGCAGCTATGAGACTAGTTGCATCCATCATATGGATGGGTATACAGCACACCAGTCTATCCGGTCATCTCGATGCCCCTCTCGAGTAACCTATGACCGAGATTATTTAGGATCTGTGTTTAAAGGTGAATCAGTCTCATTATCATGATCTCGTCACGATCTGATTCCCATTGCACAGATCCAAGGACATCACAATATATATATGCATATATGCAATAGTCAATATAAAGTGATAAATACCAAAATATAATAAGAAAAAAGATTTCGTGTTAAGTCACACGTGTCATCACTCATGTGATTGGCTTGCTGGGCACTTATGACTAGTAAATTGGACGGAGGAACCCCTATAGAGTTCAAGGAGGCCGATCCCCTAAAGAGATCAACCCCAAGTTTAGAATCTGCAAGGGTTCTAATATATCGCAAGTTTGAGCGATGGTACCACTCAGACTCGGTCTCTGAGACTGTCAGGCGGTGGTACTGCCAGTCTGGGCGGTAGTGCCACCTAGCGTCAGTGCTGCATACGGTGGTACTACCCAGCACAGGCGGTGGTATCACTAGTACCCCGAAAATCGGGGATGAGACTCTTTTAGGCTCCAAGTTTGAATCCATTTGGGGTGTATAAATACTTCTCTTATCCTTGGTTAAAAAACACAAACACAAATAACTTAATAGTGGAAAAATACTGTAGCAACCACTTGAGAAATCCTCTCCTCTAGCTCTAAGTTTAGAATTCTGTTTAGGGAGGAGTGAGTGCTCGTAAAAGGTTATCTCCTAAACCTGTGAAAATGAGAAGAGGGGTATAAAAGGGTAGTTGATCTTCACCCATTGAAAGAAGATCGGTAATGGAAGCTGGTGGCCTCGACGGAAGAAGAATCGGGAGTGGATATAGGTCATGACGACCGAACCACTATAAAAATCTGGTTTGCATTTACTTCTTGCTATTTACCTTTATTGCAAACTGAATTCTTACTTTCAATATGCTTTCATACGCTTTCAAAGTTAAACTCATTCTGATACATTTTTTATCATACGAAGATTTTTTACTCAATGTAATTTTATCGCTACACTAATTCAAGCCCCTTCTTAGGACCGACTCGATCCTAACAAATAGATCTTTTAATTGATAAATATAGAAAAACTTATTGGTTAGTGCTTCATTATATATGTTCAAAGCTTCTTAAAACTTTTGTTATTTTTGTATAATAACATATCTGAGCTATATTATTGTTTGTATATGACTCAAAAATAATGTAACCTTATTTAAATATTGTGCCCCACCTATTCTATAATTTTTAAATTTTTAGGACACCTTGCAAATAACTTATAAATACCTATATGACCATTTTTTTCTAATTTTAAATTATTAAAATCAGTATTTTTATTTAATTTAATCCTTTACATTTATAAATTATGAATTATTTATTTTACCCAATTTAAGGTTAATTTGTCACAACCTTAGGACAAAAACCACTTGAATATTATTGTAGAAGTTTTTCAGATTTTAAGGACATAATTTTTTTTAAAAGACTTGAGTTATATTATTTTTTAATAAGGTTACACTATTTTTGGGTTGGTAACTCATATCCCACATTTTCAAAGAATTCATAAAATTTTTAAAAACCATGAAAATAACATATAGGGGCCTAAATGATTATTTTTTATTTTTAAGCAAAAAAAGGTATATTTTATTTATTTCAACCCTTTAGAAGTGTGAAATTATGACTTTTTGTTGGTTAATTTATTGAAAAGGCCATACTATTAGTTTTTTTATCGGATAATATCCCCTATTCATTTTTACCATTTTTTTTCCATTCGAACTAAAATGTCTTTAATGTTTATCTTAAATGAATGCTTGATTAGAATACATCAACTTAACCCTAGTTTACCTTTAATCCTCTCCAAAATTACATTGCATTGTCATTTCCTCCTCCAACGGAAAAGGAGTGTTCTCCATTTGTTGCCATATTTGTCATTATAATTGTTTGTTAGAATCGTTATGTCCACGAGTGAGTAGCTTGGTGTGGATATATTGTGCTGTGGAAGGCTATGTGGATAGATTGCATTGCGGAGGACTTTACGGGGAGGTTGTGTTATCAAAAACTTCATCAATAGATTACATCATCAAAATATATCACGATTAAGCAACACATTCACTAAGGTAAATGTGTGTGTGGTGATATGCATCATCGTTTCTGAACCACCAAAGTCATGATTTGAGATGTTATACTTATTTTATCTTTAATCCTCCCTCAAATTATCCCTAGTGTCTTTTCCTCTAATGAAACAGAATAGTTCCCCAGTTGTTACATTGGTCATTGCCCTATTCGATGATCATTTGTTGGAATCCTCATCTCCGAGAGTAAGGAATTCGTACGATGAGAGGCATCATCATTTTTTATCATCGAAGTCATGATTTGAAGTGTTCTTTAGGCGTTTTTTTTTTAAACATGATGCATTGTTTCACTATTCATTATTCTTATAAAAAAAATTTTAGGTGAGAATTTAATGGTTTTGAAGCGCATGACATCCTTAAACTCTTGAATTTCATCGGATTTAAACATGTAATAGTGATACAATTATCATAGAGGACTTTTCTAATAATTATTTTAAATTTTGTAAGTATGAGTCGCTATATCTTTAATTATATAATTTTAGAAAAATGTTTAGTTCAACTCAAAATGAAAACCTTCAAGATAAAATCTCTACACTATGTTTTGAAGTAAAAATAGACTCCTCTTCATATTAACTACATTTTCATCTCTTTGCAATCATATATTTGCAATTCACACTAATACTTGACTATTTTTGACAAGGATGATTCTTTTTCAAATGAATTTTTTAGTTTCTAGATTAGTTAGAGAATTTCAATTAAACACAACCTTTACCTCTCCCGGAATCAGAGCGAGTTTTGGAAAATAATCATAAGATACAAAAGTAAATTGAAAGATATATTTTTGCACAACTTCAAATTTCTAACTTTAGTTTCGAAGGTAGTACACTAAATAATGAATAGTAGAAGATGTCGAGCAAGATATAGTTCATAGCATATATGATGCTTATAATATTGTTGGAAAATATATCGAATTCAACAACTATTTAGAGGAGAGAGTTATAGAAGAAGTTATTCTAATCTTATTGTCTTAGTACCATGTAGAGAAGATGCACTTATCTTATACATGATATAATGGTTGAGTGCCTTTGTCTCATTTTAAATTTATGTATTTTAATAATCTTCTAGGATACCCACATCGCTTTATTAGCCATCTGACCATTCTAAAAGTTGATTATTGAAAGTGAAAAAGTTTAAATACATTAACATGTCTTTATCGGAGACTATGCCACGATGGTTTCACCTGTTTGGTCATTGTTTAGGCCTTTCACTTGGCTCAAGATATCCTAAACTTATGTCATTGAATGAACCTTTTTTTTACCCAAAATAGCCCTATTTTGGGCCCAGTTGGCCCCTAATTGAGTTAGTCTAATTATATTCTAAATCGACTCAATTATACTCTAAACTAACTCAATTTAGACATAATCGATTACAAGCGAATCCTATGTTGTCCAACATGTCATTGGTTCTTCTGGCGCTTCATTCGATCCTTCAACGCATCGTCCTCTCATTCGGTGTATTGCCCAATCGACATGTTGTCTTCTCGCAACATCCGATCTTCTTGGCCTGATACCCGAATTTACAGCCCGAAGCCTTCTGCTGATACGTCGACCATTCCTCCGGCCTGACGTCCAATCTTCTGATATGTTTGTTCCGGCCCAACGTCCGGTTCCTCCTACTTTAATCAATTTACCTTTTCTGATTGACGTTAGCCTTGTGTCACTTAAACGTACATTAGATCACAAACACTATCAATTGATTTCATCATCAAAATCTGAGATTCAACATTTCCACATAAATTTTTATATTCTATTTAATTATAATTTTTGTTTAATTCCAAAATATGTTACCATATACTTATATTTGTTCATATACAAAGTTTCCTTTTATCCCATCATACATGATATAATGGTTGAGTGCCTTTGTCTCATATTTTAAATTTATGTATTTTAATAAGCTTCTAGCCATCCTACAAGCTGTGGCCATCTATCATTACATGCCAATCGCTGGTTGTGTTCATAGATAATCAATCTATCGAGGCTTTCACTCGCATAATTTGTACTGCTTGGTTGCATGTTTCACATATAATTTCCTACCCTAATGCTTGAAATAAATATTAACTTCATGATTTTATCTGCTTGCTTTCTCCTTAGATTTTCAAGATGATATTGTTTACATGATCTTTTTTTCTCTGCATTTTCCCAAGGACTTGTGACTGTGTTCTTTTCTCAGTGTCACCATGGCCATAGATGATGTGGTTCACTTAGTCTTGCAGCGTCTACGACATCTATCATCCTTGGTGGTGGTACCAAGGGATAGCGATTTGCAATGCCCAATACACGGATAATGATTCGTCAGCCTTTTTCGCGGAGCTACTGGTCTAAGCTATACATGATGACCATAGAGATTATGTATTACAAGAATAGTGTTACAAGAGATTTTACTGGTCGAGAACTTGTATGAGTTCAGAAATATATCTATAGGGACTCTATCATTCTACTTATACCTGTGCCAAAAAAGTGAGGCTAATATTGGTCTAGCTATACATATTGAGATTCAAATCGTAGAGATTATGCATTACATGAATAGTGTTATAATAGATTTTACTAGTCGAGAACTATGAAGAAAAACTATAATAACAGAATAATTCTTTTCTCTCTTTATGTATAAAAATATATTTCTCATCAAAATACCAACCTGTTACCAAAAGTAAATATTAACCAAAGCAACATAAATAGTAGAATAATGAATCAATCACAAAATGAGACACCAAATTTTTTACATATAAAATCCAATACAGGAAAAACCATGGGACCATAGTTCACTTTAAACCTCTATTATCACCAATAATAATAATATATTTGTAATAAGTCTTCTCTAAATAACTAGAGGATCCCAATAATATCAAGAATATAGATCTTGATTCAAGAGTAATATATCATCACCATAGATAGATTTCATCAAAGGAAAGATTTAGGTCTCACCAAATGAGTATATCAAAAAAGCATCTCAAAGAGGATAAACTATAGATCAGCACTGTTAGGATTATAGAGCTTATTATAAAAAAATTTCACATAAAATTTGAACCAAAATTGACGAGGTTTTGCCGCTTGATCATCTAGCAAAAATCTTAAAACTTTAACATTCTATCTCTGTTCTTTTCATGCAATGCTACTATTTCCACTGTTCACACGCCTCTCACCCCACATACGTCTCCACTTTTTTTTTTAATAAATTAGATTTAAGCTGAATGCTTAAATTATCTAGTCCGATCTCACCTATGGGTTGAACCTAACAACAACTTTTAAAAAGATATCGATAGAGATGGATGTGTATTCACCAAATAAGACAGTTGAGTATGGAATTATAGATGGTGTTATGGATAGGGACTCTATCATTCCACTTGTACCCTATTCGTCGATCATTTGTTGGAATCCTCATATGAGAGCAAGCAATCAATGTGGATAGGTTGTATTGTGAAAGCCTTTGTGGATAAGTTGTATCACTGAAACCTTTGGCGACTCAACAACCCATTCACCGAGGTAAATGTTCATCACTGAGCAGTTCGTACGGTGAGAGGTATCATCATTTTTTATCATCGAAGTCATGATTTGAAGTGTTGTTAGGCGCTTTTTTTTTTTTGAAGTTGATGCATTGTTTCCCTATTCCTTCAAAGTTGAAGCATTATTCTTATAAGGATTTTTTTAGGTGAGAATTTAATGGTTTTGAAGAGCATCACATCTTTAAACTTTTGAACTCCATCGGGTTTAAATATGTACTGGTGATACAATTATCATAGGGGACTTTTCTAATAATTTTTTTAAATTTTGTACCAGCCGCTATATCTTTAATTATATAATTTTGGAAAAATATTTAGTTTAATTACACTCAAAATGAAAACCTTCAAGATAAAATCTCTTAATTACACTATGTTTTGAAGTAAAAATAAACTCTTCATATTAGCTACATCTTCATCTCATTCATGTGTTTGCTATCATATATTTGCAATGCACACTAATACTAGACTATTTTTGACAAGGATGATTCTTTTTCAAATGAATTTTTTAGTTTCTAGATTAGTTAGAGAATTTCAATTAAACACAACCTTTACCTCTCTCAAAATCATAGCGAGTTTTGGGAAATAGTCATGAGATACAAAAGCAAATTGAAAGATATATTTTTGCACAACTTCAAATTTCTAACTTTAATTTGGAAGGTAGCCATGAGTTGCAAGACCAAACTGAACGATTTGTTCCACACAATTTGAAGATCTAACTTTGATTTAAATGAGATATTTATAATTGATAAAAAAAGATAATTATAAGATATTTAAACAAGGACTAAATAATGAATAGTAGAAGAGGTCGAACGAGATATAGTTCATAGCATATATGATGCTTATAATATTGTTAGGAAATATATTGAATTCAAGAGAATTATAGAAGTTGATTCTAATCTTATTCTCTTAAGACTATGTCCAGAACTCATCTTATAGATTGTTGGGCAGACAGCCCATTAGGTTGGCTCATAACGGGCATTAACAGCCAATAGCCCACTTCTTGTTTTCTTTTAATCTAATCCTAAATCTAAAATGGGGGTAAGTGGTGGTCGTGAAAAAGATAAGAAAACTGTAGTAATAGAGGCAGAAAACTATAGCAGTAATGTGATTCAAAAAGAGGAGAAAATGATTAAAAAAATAAGAAAAAAAAAGGGACAACATATAGATTATTCTCAATCATCCAGACAATGTTATTACCTTAGATTATATCATATCTATAGTAAATTCTTATTGTGATTACCTGAGAAAGTTTGGATATTATGCATAGTGATGTAATCCTTGTATCCCAGTTATTCTCTTATGATTGTTGCTTAGGTTTTGGGCAAGAGATTCTGATATTTATATTTTTATTATTCTTATAGTGGATTTTCTCTAGCTTGTCTCGTAGTTTTAACCCTTCATATTAGAGGGGTTTTCTATTAGGAATGAGTCAGCACTAAGAGGGAGGGGGGAGGTGAATTAGTGCAGTGGTAAAAATTACGTCGATTTGAAAATCTCATTACGATTAAACCCGTTTCGGAAGATGTTAACTTAAAAGCATACGGAAGAGTGTAGTGGATGTAAAGCAAGTAAACAAGGGCAGTTTGCAGTAAATATAAATTGTAAGAAGTAAATGCAAACTGAGTTATAGTGGTTCGGTCGTCGTGACCTACATCCACTCCATTGATTCCTCTTCCGTCGAGGCCACCGGCATCCACTAATGGTCTTCTTTCAATTGGCGAAGACCAACCATCTTTTACAACACTTTCTCCTTTTATCGGGTTTAGGAGATAACCCTTACACACCCACTTACTCCTCTCTCAAACTATACTAACACTTAGATCTTTTGAGAGGAGTCCACACAAGATTACAGCAGCGTTTCTTATTTTTTTCACTATTAATGCTTGTGTGTGTTAACCTATGATGAGAGGGGTATTTATAGGCCTCAAGTTGATTCAAACTTAGAGCCTAAAAATGTCTCATCCCGGGTCTCCTAGGTATGGGGGATACCATCGGCAGTGCTTTTTGACACCGAGTGGTACCACCGCTTGACAGGGGCAGTACCACCGCCTGGCACCTTGTCATTGGGTGGTACCACTACCTAATCTAGTGGTACCACCACCTGACAGTCTCTCGGAGACTGTGTCTAGGCGGTACCATCACCTAACACAGTCTCGGAGACTATGCCACGATAGTTTCACCTGTTTGGTCATTGTTTAGGCCTTTCACTTGGCTCAAGATATCCTAAACTTAGGTCATTGAATGAGCCTTTTTTTTACCCAAAATAGCCCTATTTTGGGCCTAATTGGTCCCTAATCGAGTTAGTTTAATTATATTCTAAATCGACTCAATTAGACTCTAAACTAACTCAATCTAGACATAATCGATTACAAGCGAATCCTATGTTGTCCAACATGTCATTGGTTCTTCCAGCGCTTCATCCGATCCTTCAGCGCATCGTCCTCTCCTTCGGTGTATTACCTAATCAGCATGTTGTCTTCTCGCAACATCCGATCTTCTTGGCGTAATGTCCGATCTTCTTGGCCCGATAACCGAATTTACGGTCGGAAGCCTTCTATTGATACGTCGATTGTTCCTCCGGCCCGACGTCCAATCTTTTGATATGTTTGCTCCAGCCCAACGTCCGGTTCCTCCTACTTTAATCAATTTACCTTTTCTGATTGACGTTAGTCCCGTGTCATTTAAATGTACATTAGATTATAAACACTATCATTTAGTTTCATCATCAAAATCCGAGATTCAATATTTTCCATATAAATTTTAATATTCTATTTAATTATGATTTCTATTTAATTTCACTATATATTACGAAATGATTATATTTGTTCATATATAAAGTTTCCTTTTATCCCACCATACATGATATAATGGTTGAGTGCCTTTGTCTCATATTTTAAATTGATGTATTTTAATAAGCTTCTAGCCAATCTGTGGTCATCTATCATTACATGCCAATCGCTGGTTGTGTTCATAGATAATCAATCTATCAAGGCTTTCACTTGCATAATTTGTTTTTGTTGAATCTCGTATTTTGATGATGAAACTACTTGATATATGTTTATGATTTAATCTGCGTTTTGAGTGACGCAGGGTGCTTCGATCAGGATGAGACAATTAAAGCAGGAACATCATGTTGTGCCGGAGGAACATGTCAGAAGATTGGACGTCGGGCCGGTGGATCGGTCGACGTATCGACAGAAGGCTTCGGGTCGTGGACTCGGGCATCGGGCCAAGAAAAGCGGGTATTGTGCCAAGGATATCAGAGTTGCGGAGTCAACTGGCCGATTGGGCAATAGGCTGCAGGAAAGGACGATGCGCCGAAGAATCGGACGAAGCGTCGAGGGACCAATGACATGCCGGACAACTTGGTTAATTGCTTAGAATTAATTGTCTCGATCGAAGTTTTTGTTTTTGTGTGTGCAGGATTAACTACGATGAAAGTTAGACAAGCAGTAGGAGTTGCGCCGGAGTCAAGTTCATGATCACGTTGGGAGTTCGAGAGTTCGACGGAAGTTCAG
>NC_025202.1:26385281-26415362 GCF_000313855.2 Musa acuminata subsp. malaccensis
TATATATATATATATATATATATATATATATATTTTTTTTTTTTTTTTTTTTTTTTTTTATAAAAGGCGACGTCGCATTGCCTCGGCGACGTCGCCTTTTCCTTCTCCCATGCGGGGTGACGTCGCCGCGTGGGACAATCCTAAGCAAATAAAACAGAACCAAGTGTTCTAATTTCCAGATTGTTCTGCTTTTATACTGATGTATAAAAGCAAGTAAATAGAATCCAGTTTTCTTTATTTTCAGTACACTTTCATACTGTGTTTTATATATGCTCTCATGAGATATGTATGTCCTCCATATTGTCACAGACAAACTTCTAAACAAGATGTTTGATATAATGCTTATATATGTCCGTGTCTTTTGGCATGTTCATGCCTTGTACAGCATGTAGAGGGGCAGCCGAAGGCTTAATAGTCCCATTTTAGTTGGGTTGGTGGCCTCTTTAGGCTTGTAAATAAAGGTTGTCATGTGGACACGTGCGAGAGATTTTTGGTCTGTAATGGACCATTTTACCCTTTGTTGTGCCACTGTTCAGAGCTTGTAAAGTCTGTTTGTAATTTGCATTGTCTATGAAGTGTTTTTCGGAGATGTTTGCTTGTGGATCCCGATTGAGGCGTTCTCTCTAACCCGTTCTATCTTTTGTTGGTCCTAAGGGACAATGGGAGGCTTCGGGGAGGCTGACCTTTGCGGACGGACACGCAAGGGTGCCGCACGACTTAGGCAAATCCAACTAAGTCCGTGATAATATGGTATAAAATGATAAATTAAGCCATGAATTTTTATGTATGTATGGACATACTATCCTATTTAATTGTCTGTCAAGGAGGTCAGTGTCCAAACAATCAGCACAAGCAAACACTATCAGCACAACCATTTTAAAGAATGTGAAGTTATAGGTCTCTGTTTCTAGTCACAAGTCTGTTATGTTGTTAAGTTCTTTATTTCAGTGGAAGTGTAACTCCCCTGATTAGTCCCACATCGAAAGTGGGCAGGATTAAGATTGACTTATAAAGGTTTGATGAGTGTACTACTATCAACTTCAGCTTAAGCATTTTGGTCAATGGTTTAGACCAAACGAAGTTGATAGGCTAGTTAGCCCATCAGGCTCGGGTCGTGACAGCCGACCTAGCATTTGGGCATGGTGAGGGGGCTACCCGTAGACGGAGTCAGAGGACTCATCACGGCGTGGAGCCACCACTGGGCTACACCTCACATGCATTATGCTAGGGTATGTTGGGGCTTGACGAGGACATTAAGATTGATTTATAAGGGTCTGATGAGTCTTCAGCTTAAGCATTTTGATTAGTGGTTTAGACCAAACGAAGTTGATAGGCTAGTTAGCCCATCAGGCTCGGGTCGTGACATTTGGTATCATGACATTTGTCACATCCTGATTTTATAAAAAGAATAATAAATCAGTAATTAGTAATTTATTATCCACAATTTACATAATAAACTCCTTCCTTTTCTTTTCTTTTCATTCGTCTTTGAATTCAAATCATTGTCTTTACAGTATTAAATATTCTATTAGCTAATAGTAGATTACTCTGAAAATAAATATAAAATATATCAGCAACCACACATGCTGGTAGGAACCTCAGAAAAATCATAAAAATAATCTTCAATATTCATGAAATATAAACAAATATCATGCATCAGCCATATGCAACACATACATAATAACCAACGGATGGAGAGGCATATTCCACGGGATTAAGGAGATAATCCATATCGCACTCTATGGAGACTCCATGGAGTGGTATCCCTCACTCACCCAAGTGGGGACACGTTCCTCCCAACAGCGGATGGAGGAACCGTCTAACCATCACGTCTGATGGCTCGTTAATCCCTGAAGGGAATCGCCATACCTGCCCTCGGCAGGGATACATAAACATCTGTGATCATTCATTTACACTCATTCAATCACTCACGCATGCATCAAGAAATCAATATGATTAAACATTATGAGAGACCATACTTGATGTAAATCTACTAGACTATGTTCATTGGTGGCTCCGCACTATGATGGGCCTGTAGCTCCTTTCATAGGTTGCACTCCCAATGTGAACTACTAGTCTAGTCACATCTACTATATGATACTTATCATATCAATATCATAAACATAGAAAACCAATAATCATTTTCAAACGACACCTTCAAATAAAACCTTTAAATTCATCAAATCATAAAAGCATTAAACATCAATATCTCAATAGTCCTCAATCAATCAAAACCCTAATTGGAATAGCTCAATTGACTTAAACCAAACTCAATTCGATTATGATTTAATAGAACCAACATCAAATCCTTATAGAACCGGTCTGGAATCACCCTAGATTGGTTTAATTTAGATTTGATTGATCTCGATTAGGTCAAATAGGTTTGAACTAGTCGAGTTAGTCTGGAATCACCCTAAACCGACTTTAACTGATCAAACCTATTTAATTTAGCCAAATTAATGAGCTCAAACCAATAGAGAAGGAGATTGGACTATATCGTATAGTGCTAACCCAAACCGAACCAACCCACCTGAGTCTTGGGCGAGTCATATACATTGCATATATCTGTTCCAAATACTAGGTTGAGTTGAGGTATGACGAGCTATATAAAAGGAGTGACGATATGTCTAATGGCAATCGCGTAGTTGGGCAGGCTTAACTTCATGGACTAGGCTAAGCCCCACTTATAAGTTGGGCTGAGCCTTACCATTGAACTAGGCCATGCTTGGGTCACGAGTTGATCCTAGACACATGAAGACTTAGTTGTACCTAGCCGCATAAGCTAGCCCATGCTTAGCCACATGGTTGGGTCGTACCTTATCATATGAGTTGGGTTATACATGGTCGTATGGACTGGATTGTACCTAGCCACATGAGCTGACCCATGCCTAACCACATGGTTGGATCGTACCTTACCGCATGGGCTGGGTCATATATGACCATATGGACTAGATCGTACCTAGCCACATGGGTTGGGTCATGCTTAACCACATGGGTTAAGTTGTACTTAGTCACATAAGCTAGGTTGTACATGA
The DNA here is from genome assembly GCF_000313855.2 of Musa acuminata subsp. malaccensis. Lineage (NCBI taxonomy): Eukaryota > Viridiplantae > Streptophyta > Magnoliopsida > Zingiberales > Musaceae > Musa > Musa acuminata. The sequence goes on from NC_025202.1 coordinate 26,388,317, forward strand.
CCACATGGTCTGAGTCGATTCAATCTGATTGATCAACTTAACTCAAGTCAAACCCCAATTAGACTCCTCTTATCAAATTAGATTTTAATATTTAAAATTATTAAAGAATTACTCAAATACATTAATTAAAACTTTAAATTCATGATATAAAATTTAAAACTAATTACATACAGAAATTCACACATAATTCTTGAAACATAGATATAACTAATTAAATAAATTAGAACTATTATACTAAATAAGAATTTTAATAATTAAATCAATATTAAAATTCACTTAAGCTTAGAAGATAAATACAAATCAAATAATCAGTCTAACATCATTCATTATAAAATTGTAACAATCTCAACGTCAAGATTTCAAAACACAAATCAAAGTTAATTAAAAAGAAAGGATCTACCTGTCTTCAATTATCCCTTCTTTGATATCATCTCCTCGGAAAGTTATCTCCTCAATCCTCCTATTGTTAGGCTTAGTAGAGAATGAGGGATGAGTAGTCCTTTTATATAAGAGAAGATGAGATCTTCCCGAAAGATAAGTAATAATTTAATTTTTATTTTTAATTTTTTTTACATTTGCTTTCACACACAAAAAAAAAAGTAATATAATATTTATTTCTCATAGTTTACACACAAAAATGGAATGTAAACTATTTACTTCCTAAATATCAAATTACTCATTAGGAAATAAATCAATTAATAATGTAATTGATTAGTAGAATTCCTAACTTATCCATGTGATTAAGGAAACCAAATTTAATTATTTTCTTAATTATAATACATAAATATAGAAGTTAATAATAAATTAATATATCATTTATAGTAATTAATTTATGTTAAGGGAGAAATTAACGATGATTACAGGAAGATAGGCAATCTGATTCCATTCAGGGATGTGATTGTCCAATCACTTTAAATCTTGCAGCAGGGCAGCTTGAGGATGGGTTTTTTTTTTTTCCAGAAGTTGTATGAAGCACGATGTGTGAATACTTACCATAATTCATTGTCTAGAATGTAGCATTTATAACATGACATGGGATTGTTCTGCTAATTTGGTATCATGAAGTAGGCATGTTGATGTTTTAGATGCAACTAATCTACCAATAATTCTGGGATGCTTTTTCTCTGATTCTCAAACTTACACATCCTGATGTCTTTTACCAGGTTCAGAAGATTGTATTATAAGCAGATTTCTGGACAGCATGTTGTATATTCAGTGGCAGGAGTCATATCTGGTATATTGATCTCCATATTTGTTGTCATTCTTATGAAAATTGTCCACCTCCTAGCTCGTGCTTCTGTGAGAAAGTGGAATGCTTTCGGTGCCAATATCATGGTTATCGTGGTTCAACTCAGGCGGGTTTGTCTTTTTGTGGCCTATTTATGTGCCATGTGCTGGCTGACTTTGCATTATAGCGAGACGATTGGGTTAAAACGATTATTTTTCAACTCCGAAGTTGATGAAAGAACTTCTTGAGGTCATGTGCAACCCTGTGGGGATAGAATTATTCATTGTACCAAATATGATATTGGAACTGATGCTTTGCTTATTTGGACAAGCCACAGCTTTGTACGACGATTGTGTAACAGCATAGCTTCTTAATCCGACTAAAGCTGTGTTTTGAATGGAGCGAACACAACTTACATTCTAAAAGCAATGTTGTGGTGCTTTTTAACTTTGGAGCCCTCTTATTTGTGGTTCTCGATCATGTCTAAAACTGGTTAAGTTAGTCTACCCTATGCCGATGTTAAGAGACTCGAAAGAAGTTGATTCTTTTGTTTTCATTTTGTCTTGGTCTTCTAGAAAATTTATTCAATAGAACTACCAACAGGTGGAGATACGACTCGTATGATGTTTGGAGATACAACTGCCAACAAGTGGCCAATGCCTATCGTTGAAGATTTTGCTCTTTGATGTTGGAGACAGTTACAACTCGTATTTGTGACAAGTTTTATAACTCAGGACAGTAGCATAACAATCGATTCTAAAATTTGTTTACAACTATCATTTGATGTAGAAGTTGATAAATGAAAGGATTCTTAATTTTATTACTTTGAAATTCATCCAAAAAAACACTGGAATTCAAATATAAAAAATTGACCCATTTTAGTATCGTGAACATCGAGTTTAGTCCAAGTGTTTTTTTGTCACATAGAGGACTGGATCCTGTCTTGTAGATTCTAGGGTTCTTCAATCTCCAATTTTGATTATTACGAACAATCTCCCAATTCTCATGGTCATCAATCCTATAATAAAACCCCTAGGCATGCTATCATTAGGTAGGTTATTCATCTTTGATCTAATTAAATTTCCTTTAGATTCAATTTTTGATTAAATCTTCTAAGCTCTATTTCTAACTTATGCATTGAAAGGACGTTTCGGCATGCCCCTAACTTAACATAATCTTATGGAGTCTCAACATGAGCAGTAGCGATCTGCTCTTGCCCTACTCACGAAGTACGAAGTCTCTCGCTTGTAAACCATTTGTATCCTTATCAGGAGCACCATCTTGCGGGCTCATTTTCATTTCTTCAATAAAGCTAAAACGCTTCTTTAATAATTATTCTTATCTTTTATTATTTTCATCAGATTTGATGCTTTCACTCCTACTCAGTGACATTCTCGAAAAGGGGCTACAGTTGGATCTTAATCACCTTCCAAATCAAACAATCAAAATTTATCATAATAAATTAGCGCTAGAACGAGAGCCTTTCCAAAATGTCTCGAGGAAATCATGTCGGGTCCTCTGAGAGAAATTAGGATAGGATGAAGTTCTCAAATCTCCATTTAGGATCTATGCCCAATCCTCATCTTCAAATGTCCGAAGGTGTTTCGACACCTCTAAAGTGATTCAGTTGTGAACCAATCATCAATCACTCCATAGATGAATCCTCTCTTTTCAATCATCATAGTTCCTACAGAAGCTTGCAGCAACCTAACTCAACAGCAATCATCATAGTCCCTTTTCTACCTCATATTGCCCAATTCACTTAGCAGACCCTCATCCACCAATTGCACCTCCTCTATGACTAGTTCATGGTGTTATGACCAAATCATGCCCATCACATAATGAAGTTCCTCGAGTCGTTCCTGTAAAAATAAAATACGTGATATGCTATATATAATGTGAAAAAAATTTTACGTTAAGATTGAAATCAAATAAATCGGTTTTGATACATACCTTTGGATTCCATCTAAAAAAGAATCTCTATGTGATCTGGATTCAAAAACTGTTGATAATCTACAGTAAGAACTAGACTTTCATTCTCCTCTCTTACTATCTTTTCATAGGACTACTATAACTGAAGGTGATAGCCAAATGGGGTCTAGCCTATGGTCTTTTAGTTTCTCTCCTATTTATAAAGGCGCATTGTCAACTTAACCCTTGGATTCTGCCCTATTGGGTATTGGATCTCCATCCAACTACCTAAGCATCTTGGATTAGTGGATCTCTACCCAATAATATCTCATTGGCCCTTATTGGATCTTATCCATAAGATCCAATAATTCAAGGGCTTATTGGATATCCAATAAGATAGGTGCTCTAGCGGATATCTCATATCCGAATTGTTGGAAAATCTAGGGGGCAACATCACATACATAGCGAAAGAATATTCAAAACAAAATCCCTAATTTTCCAAAAGATGTGTTCGTCATCGTTCGAAGATTGGTGCGCAAAAATCACGAAACTTAAAACTGCATATATGAAATATTATGTTACCTAGGGAGATCGTATATCCCTGAATCCCTACATATCTCTATGAGAGGGTGAAGGAGGTCAAGCATTATCCTCTCTAGTGGTGATCCACATAGTAGGGTTGTGACGATGCTTCTCAAAACTCCAAGCCTGCTATTTGAGGAGGAGAAGGGGAGGAGAAGAGGAGAGGCAACCTAAAAAGACTCTAGCCTATGAACCATTAGTTCCCTCCTATTTATAGAGGTTTTATGTCAACTTAACCCTAATGGATCCTACCATACTGGGTATTGGATCTCCATCAAACTACTCAAGTCTCTTATATTAATGGATCTCTATCCAATAATCTCTCATTGACTCTTATTGGATCTCATTCATAGGATCTAATAATTCAAGGGCTCATTGGATATCCAATAAGATAGGTGCTCCGACGGATATCTCATATCTGAACCTCTACTCATCACAACACCTACCATATGTGTGTGACTCTCTAGGCCCAATATCGAGCTAGTCATGAGTCATACCTGTCAGAACTCCTTCTGGCTCAGTGAATTGTAATCTTCATAATAATTCACTCGACTTATCAACTATGGACGTACTAGGCCACTACGCCACAGTCCTTAGACGATACAAGGGAATCCAATCCATTGGACATGCTTGTCCTCAATTATCATGTACCTATAATCTCTCATTCATCTAATATCTCATAGATTGTATACCGAGCATAGTGCTATCAGACCCATACGGTTTCTACTCGAGTCTCGCTCTAATCGGATTCTCTCGGAGAACTCTTTCTCTCTCAATCCGAATAACCCTGACCAGGGATTTGTTTGAGCAAGAACATATGAGACATTCTTATCATGACACCGAGAGTGGATGATCCTATATTGACACTCAATAGTCCTCGTAAGGTTGGCTATCACTCTCGATGGTCAACTGTGTAGATCTGGAACCTCCAGACATATAAGTCTGGTATCAAAGAATAGAGTACTCATACAGGATATCCTTAGTATCTCAAGTCTAAGGACCAGATACACCACTAGGACTACGGAATCGTTATCTGACAATAAGGTATCATCAATCATCCAGCATTCTATAAGAGGATCAATCAATGAACTCATTCCCCAATGAGCACCATGTTGTATCTCTAGTGTTCCCACACGAGTAGCTGTGAGACTAGCTACATCCATCATATAGACAGGTATACAGCATACCAGTCTATTCGGTTATTGTTAGGAACGAGTTGGCATTAAGAGAGGGGGGGGGGTGAAGTAGTGCAGCGGAAAAATTACTTCGGTTTAAAAAATCTTTATTTCGATTAAACCTGATTCCGACGAAAATCATTTCGTAAAGATATTAACTTGAAAGAGTATGGGAGCATAGTGAAAGCAGTTAGAAGGTAAAGTAGTTTATAGTAAAGGTAAATTGCTCAAAATGAAATACAAACCAAGTTTTATAACGGTTCGGTCATCGTGACCTACATCCACTTCGTCGATTCCTCCCACCACTTGACACAGTCTTGGAGACTATGCCACGACGGTGCCACTTGTGGGTCATTGTTTGGGCCTTGCACTTGACCCAACATAGCCCAAACTTGGGCCCAATTTGCCCCTAATTGAGTTGGCCCAATTATAACCCAATTATGTGCTAATTACGAAATTTAAGGCATACACTAAGCTAAACAAGTCCGGTAAGTCTAGGTTTCTGCCGGCGAGCTTCTAACGATCTTCCGACGAACTTCCGACGATCTCTCGACAATGTTCCAACGGACTCCCGGCAAGCTCTTGGACTTCACGATGATCTTTTTGGTAAGTTTTGATGAGCTTCTTTGGCAAGCTCCTATACTTCTTGGTCAATTCTGGCAGAACTTCCAACGAACGTCCGGACTTCTGACGAACTCTCGAACTCCCAACGAAATCTCGTTCTTGACTCCGGGACTTCATTTGGCTTTATGCCTTGATCGCTATCGTAGTTAATCCTACACATTTAAAGCCTACTTCGATCCAGACAATTATTATAAAGCTTGAATCAAATATTATCCGGTAGGTCATTGGTTTATCGATACTTCATCCGATTCTTCGGTGCATCGTCCTCTCTTACGGCCTATTGCCCAATCAGTCAGTTGACCTCCGCAACCCTGATTTTCTTGGCGCAATTTATGTTCTTGTTGGCCTGATGCCTGAATCCATGGCCCGAAGCCTTCTATCGATACATTGACCTATCCTCCAGCTCAACATTCAATCTTCTGACATATTTCTTTCCAGCCCAACATTATTCTTCCTGCTTTAATTGTCTCTCCCTGATCGAAGCTTCCTACGTCACTCAAAACATAGATTAAATCATAAACACTCTCAATTGGTTTCATCATCAAAATCCAAGATTTAATAGTTATCTCGATGTCCCTCTCAAGTAACCTATGACCGAGATTATTTAGGATCTGTATTTAAAGGCGAGTCGGTCTCATTATCGTGATCTCGTCACGATCTAATTCCCATTGCACATATTCATGGACATCACAATATATTCAAGCAACATGCAATATAAAGTGATAAAATACCAAATAATAATAATAAGTAAAAAGATTACGTGTCAAGTCACACGTGTCATCACTCACGTGATTGGCTTGTATGGCACCTATGACTAGCACGAACCTCTAGACGATATCGAGTTACCATGATTCATACCTGTCAAACCTCCTTATGACTCAGTGAATTATTATCTCCATAAGAATTCACTTGACTCATCAACTATGGATGTACTAGACCACTACCCTGTAGTCCCTAAACGATACAAGAGAATTCAATCCATTGGACATACCTGTCCTCAGTTACTGTGTATCTATAGTCCCTCATCCATCTAATATTTTATAGACTGTATATCATGCATGGTGTTATCATGCCCATACGGTTTCTACTCGAGTCTCGCTCTAATTGGATTCTCCCGGAGAACTCTTTCTCTCTCAATCTGAATGACCCTGGCCAGAGATTTGTCTGAGCAAGAATACATAGGATATTTTTCTCATAACATCGAGAGTGGATGATCCTCTATTGACACTCAATAGCCCTCGTAAGATTGGTTATCACTTCCGATGATCGGTTATGCTAGATCTGAAATTTTCATGCCTATAAGTTTGGTATCAAAGAGTTGAGTACTTATATAGGACATCCTTCATGTCTCAAGTCTAAGGAACAGATACACCATTAGGATGATGAAATCACTATCTAATAATGAGATGTCATCAATCATCCAGTATTTCATGAGCGGATCGATTAGTGAACTCATTCTCCAATGAGCACCTACACTATATCCCTAGTATCCCCACATGAGCAACTATAAGACCAACCGCCTCCATCATATGGATGGGTATACAGTGTACCAGTCTATCTGGTTATCTTGATGTCCCTCTCGAGTAACCTATGATTAAAATTATTTATGGTATATGTTTAAAGGTGAATCGGTCTCATTATCATGATTTCATCACGATCTGATTCATATTGCACATATTCATAGACATCACAATATATGTAACAAGCAATATAAAGTGAAAAAAATGTCAAATATATAATAAGAAAAAAGAGTATGTATTATGTCACACATGTCATCACTCACATGATTGGTCCGTAGGGCATCTATGAGTAGCAAATATCAATCACCATTTGAAAAACTATTTCATAAACTTTCAAACTTTTAGAAACTTAAAGTATTTAGCTGTCTATGTTATCCATTGTTACACTAAGATCTAAGCCTTGTATTTTCATATGATACTCTCTTGAACATAATGTTTTCCAATGCTACGACCCCCAAACTCAAAAAGTCTTTATATCACGTCATATTATTTTTCTAGAGTCTACCATTCTTTTTCAAAACCATGAGTCTCTGCTATGCGAGCCACTCCAACAAACATACATTACTAGAGTATACCTCCGATCCCATCAAACGAGCCTCCCATGACACCGTCCAATCCTTCTCCTCGGGATCCATACTCTATTGTTTCTCTAGTTCAGTAACTCCTCACTCCCTCCACTACTTCTCTACTCCCTACTTTATAAATTCTCCTTATTGATGAAGCAATGCCCTCAGAAACATAATCACTATCTTTACCTTCTCCTGAACCTAGTGATATTAAAGTACCTCAATTTGACCAAGCCCATGTCATTGACTCTCCACCACTTATACCTACAATACTACCTAATAATCCCATAGCCCTTGGACATATAATGACAATATGCTCCAAAAGTGGTATTTTCAAACTGCGTTATGTCCTTGACCTTCATAGTATCACAAAATCTCCTCCTAAGCCCATTGAACCCACCATAGTCACTCAAGACCAAAAATATCTACACTAACAGAAAACCATGTGTAAAGAATATAATGCCCTCCTCTATAACTCTACATGGACCATTATACCCTTTCATTATATGAAAAATATTATAGGGTATAAGTGGGTCTTTCGAATTAAGCAGAACCCAAATAGATCCATTACCAGATATAAAGCATGCCTAGTGGCCAAAGGGTTTTATCAACGACCTAGTGTTGAGTTCAGAAAGACATTCAGTCTCATTCTTAAGCCCATAAATGTCACATCCTAGATTTTTTTTTATCACTTTTTTTTTTGGATCACATCCTGGATTCAGAGCCAAGTAGATAAACATTACTTTATTCATCATTTATAAATATTTATTACAATTCATTTATTTATCAAATCATAAGTAGACAAGTAAACATAGTAATGTTAACTCTAAGAATCATCCAAGTGGCTCTACCTAGCAATAGATAAAGGTCCACTCTCCACTAGAATCCAATTTAGTACTAGAGGGAGGCTGCTCTAAAAATAAAAAATAAAGAAAATTTAGCAACGCTAAATAGGAACCTCAAAGGTCAACTCAAAATGAATACATGATAAAAAATCAATCATCCCATTAGATTATATCAAATACCTGAAGGAGCACTATTATGATCAAGTTGGCACTAAGAGGGGGGTTTGAATTAGTACTAATGAAAATATTACGTCGAATCAAAAATTTTGTTTCAATTTAAACCCGTATTAGAAATACATTAATCGTAAAGAAGGTATGAAGAGGAGTAAGCAACTAAGTTAATAAGAAAAAGTAGAATATGAATGATAAAGTAGAGATCACACTAGATTTATAGTGGTTCGGTCGTCGTAACCTACATCCACTTCTGATTCCTCCTTATTGAAGCTACCAGCGTCTACTAATAGTCTTCCTTCAATACGCAAAGACTAACCTGTTAGGATCAAGAGCACTAAGAAGAGGGGGGGGGGTTGTGAATTAGTGCAGTGGAAAACTTTCGACAATTAAAACTGTGTTCGTACGTTGAAATCCGATTCCGACATAAAAGTTGTTTCGTGCAGATAATAGCTTTGAAAGTTTACAGAAATGTATTTGAAGTAAAATAAGGCAGGAAGTTTACAGTTAAGATAGAAATCGGAATGTAAGCGCAAACTGAAATATGATGTTCGTACGATAAAATCGATTTCCAACGTAAAACCGTTTTCGAAAACTTAACTTGAAAGTGAGTTCGTAAAAGAGCAGAAGGCAGTAAGCTATTGAGGAGGTTTGCAGTAAAGATAAAATGCTCAAAGTAAATGCAAACCGAGATTTAGATTGGTTCGGTCAATCTTGACCTATATCCACTTTTGGCTTCCTCCGCCAACGAGGTCACCAATGTCCACTAGAGGCCTTCCTTCAATAGGCGAAGGCCAACCACCCTTTTATAGTTTCACTCCTTTTGACGGGCTTAGGAGACAACCCTTACAAACTTTTCACTCCTCTCTTGAAAGATCAAAACTTGGAAAAAGAGGGAGGAGAACTTCTAGCCTTTACAATACTTTTGAGCTCTAAAAATCACAGAGTAAGATTGGATTTTCGGTGCCCTTTCATGCAAGAAAGGGTGGGGTATATATAGGCCCCAAACTAGTTTGAATTTGGAGCTCAAAAATATCTTTTCCCGGATTTCCGGGGTCCTAGCGGTACCACCTCCTGACTAGGGTGGTACAACCGCCTGGTAGCTCGGAGACTGAGCTTCTGGGCGGTGCCACCGCCTGGCAGGGGTGGTTGCACCGCCCAGTCTCGCTCGGAGACTGAGCCCTGGCGGTGCCACCGCTTGTCAGGGGCGGTTGCACCACCCAATCTCGCTCGGAGACTAAGCCCAAACGGTGCCACTGCTTGCCTAGGGCGGTTGCACCGCCCAGCTTTCCTGGGAGACCCTCTCCTAGGCAGTGCCACCGTCGACCCTGGCGGTGCCACCGCCTAGTAGGAATTCTGGTCCGAATGGGTTGATCCATTCGGCCCAATTTGGGTCTGTCAAGGGCCCAATTGCCCCCAGATTAAGTTAATGTGATCACCTCACATTCCTAACTTAATCTACATGCTAACTATGACAATTCTTAAGACATTTACTACAGCTTGCACCGGTGCGTCAATCGCTTCTTTCGGCGAGCTTCCGGCGAACTTCCGACGAACCTCCGGTGATGCTCCGACAGACTTTCGACAAACTCCTGGACTTGCGATGATCCACTTGGCGAGTTCCGACGAGCTTCTTTTGGTAAGCTCCTGGACTTCTCGGATTTGTTCTCGCAAAACCTCCGATGATCGTCTGGACTTCCGTCGAGCTCTCAAACTCCCAACGTGATCATAGTCTTTGACTCCGACTCAACTCCTGCTGCATGTCTTACTTTCATCGTAGTTAATCCTACACACTTATCTCAACATATGGATTAGATAACAAATGACAATTGACTTCATCATCAAAATCCGAGATACAACAATCTCCCCCTTTTTTATGATGACAATCAATTGATAACAGAGTTAACCTTAACTCCCCCTATCTATATGCTATACTTGAGATAAGTCATTCTTGAATTCAAGGCCTTTGAAATCAATAAACTTATTGATAAGTTAAGAACTCTTAACCTTATCAATTACTCCCATCATGATTCCTATCATGATGTATCTTACTGAAAATGATGTCAAGACTTGACATTCATTCTCAAGTTTTACATTTCAAATATGAATGATTGTAGCAGCTCAACATAAGATATCAACATGTAAAATTATGATGCAAGTTCTTGATATCTTAATATGATGCAAACATGGCATAATGCAAATATGGCAATCATAGTTATCATCGATTCATATATTTTCGATGATGCAAGCATGGCATAATTATAGCATCAATTCATATATCTCTCCCCCTTTGTTATCAACAAAAAGGAAAACGATATAAACAATTTTTAAGCATAAGTGCGGTTTTATTCATGCCATAACTAGGTTTATGTCATTTTCCAACAGTGAGTGATAGGATACCAATTATGTAAACATCTCAAGGAAAACATGACATGGAGATAGCTTTTAATACTTCTTCCTTTTCATTTGTTATTATCTTTTTGCATGAAGGAGGAAGGCTATTTGTGATACCACCTATTTATGAGTTTACTTTGAATGAAGTTAAAATCGATGAGAGATTAAATCATATTCCATTTTTACAAGGATCAAGATATGTATGTGAAACAAATCTTTGCAAGTAAAAACACTATCATCCATATTTCAAAAAGGAATTTACACGCAGGAATCATTTTATCATATTTATTTTTTTTAAAATATTTTTTACATGATAAGTGTATGAGAGATGTATTTGCTAGTTGATTCAATATGTCAAAAATCAATGATGAGAATCAAACTCGATATACATATGCTTATTAAGTTCAGAAAAGGATAATGTATCGAGAAAATCCGATTGTTAGGATACCACTAGTTAAGAGAATCCGAAAATGAAATTAACACTTTCATGCATTCGGACAAAACTATACTATAGATTTTCAAATACAATCATGAAGACAAAACATGCTCATTATTATGGAAATTTTTGTATCCAAAAATAATAATTTCCAACATATAATTTTAGGCATGTAATGTCAATCAAGTGATTTGATCATTCAATCAATAAAGTCCGAAAAATGATTTTAACAAGTTTATGCATTCGGACATATTAACATTCTTAATTCTCTTCTAATGAAATCAAATTGTTCTTCCTTAGAGTTTTTGTAAAAATATCAACTAGTTGATGTTTAGTATTATGGCAATACATCAACATCATGGTAATATTATGTCACATTAACATCATGGAAATGACACATCAATTTCATGGCTATATTACTTTCTCAAATCACATTTATCATGGAAACTAAGACACAAGGTTTTCAAAGTAGGCATTATAGAAACATTTAATTTCAACATGAAATCCGACAATGAGTAACGAGATTGAGCAACGTAACCCTGCATATTCTCACCAATTAATACATCAAGTAACTATATCAAAGATTAGTAGTCATCAAGGTATTGTGATCAAGGTGAGTAATATAAATAGTTTACAACAACGTAATTGTTACAACAAGAGGTGATTGTGTTCACATATACAAGCTTATTCAGGAGGTGGAAAATTAAAGTGCCTAAATAAAGAGTCAAATTGTCGATGAATTTGCTGCAGTTCAGATAAGATTTGATCTTGTCGATGTTCAAGCCGATCTTGTCTTTGTTCAAATCGGTCCATCCGAATTCCAATGTCTTCGATAGATGATGCAGGAGCTTGCTCAAATGGATGTGTTTCCTCAAAGGGACAGATCGGAGGAGATTGAGTACCCCTAAAGACTGGTGTTTCGGGTTCTGGTTCAGGTTAAGGGGGATCCGTTCTTCTAGGCATTCTAACCCAATTACCGTTTCTATAAAAACATCTCAATCGATGAAGTAGATTTTTATTTATTATGCTAAACCTGTCTACTTTCATCACTTCTTCGTCGGGTGGTATTGGAATATCGTAGGCTTTAAGTATTCTAGTGATTATATCACCATATGGAAGCATCATGTCTTTCTTAGATAGTTCTATCATGTTTTGTTGGATAAGGTAACCAAAACAGATGTTATGTCCTTTCATGATCCAATACATGGTTCCTAATTCCATTTGACTTACTTCATCATGATGGTATTGTTTAGGGAGAATGATGCTAGTTATGATATGATGAAGTACCTTAGTGTTTAGTGGTAGTAGATGTTCACAGCTTTTAGGAACTATCACTAAGTTGGGATTACCGAAAATTGTTCCTAAGGCTTCAACATATGTTGTCCCAACTGTTTCATTATCCCACGATCCTCTAAAATAAAGACCTCTATTTTTTACGGAAATGTCTATCATGTCGCAAATGAATCTATCCGTAATGGAGATGTGTTGTCCTAGGAGATAGGTAGACATTCTTTCTTCTTCATCTACTTGTAGATTGTTGTAAAACAATCTAACAAGTCTTGGATAGATGTGTTCACTAATTTGTAAAATTGGGAGTAGATCTAAGTTTGCAAACCATTGGATTGTCTCTAAGTCCCTTAGTTCATCTAGATCTACATGTTTTCCCTTATTGACATTTCTAAATTCGAAGGAAGAAAATTTTTCAGCATGATATTTTGAATCAAAAAGGGTAAGATCAAAGTCTTCTTCTAATCTCCTCTTCCCTTTGTCCCTAGAAGATCTTCTAGAGCCCATAACTACTGCTATTTAAGAAGATAGTAATGAGCAAGAGTAAATGACTCAAAAATAGAATTTAAAGGGTTCTTAGAGAATACCTTAAGTGAGATCCTTAAGAGAAAGAGATATTGTTGATCTTTTGCTTTGAAATGAGGAGTATTTGGGAGAAATAAAGGTGGAAAAGCTTTGGTGGTGTAAAGAGGGGAAGGGAGTAAGTTGGGGTCGGTTCCACCGCCGACCCTAGCTCGGTTTAAAAGGGGCAAGATTGTGGGCAATTGCACCACTGGCTGGGGCGGTGCAACCGCTTGCAACCCGTGACAGCCGGCGGTGCTACCGCCAGCTGGGCGGTGCCATCGCCTACAGGCGGCAAGTACTTGTTTGGGGGCTGTATAGACTGATTTGGATGTTTTCAACTTGAGGAGAGGTTTCATTTGTGGAGCAATCAACTTTACTTTCGTAATTACGTAAGAGTTTCCTTTTCAAGATGAGAAATTTCACACGTTCAAAATAGATCTTGTGACGCGCATATTCTACTTTAAATATCATACACAATTTTAGACATATTCATGACTTATTATCCAAGTTGGTAAGCTTTGCAAGTTTATGACAAACTTTGCTTGTAAGACGTAAGTTAATGATATAGTTGGATCCGAAGAAGAAATCAATTCGATGAGTTCAGAAATCCGGAGGGTATGTGAAGGGAGAATTATGAGTTTCAAAATCTGAGGGATTAAACAGGATTGTATTAATATCACTCTGCAATATTAATTTTCTAATCCTCTTTTTACTATTTAGGCTAGAGAGCATTACGTGTTCTTTTGGATCTCGAGTCATGAATATCGAGTACCCAAAAAGCAAGATATTATCTCTTGCTCCTAGCTTTTGATGGTGTATGTTTCTACAAGAATAGATGATTTTTAGGTACCCATTTACTTTTGGGTGCCTAAAAAACTGATCTACATTGTTTATTATGTTGCATAGAGTTTATCATGGTTCCTTTAGGAACCCAAATCAGTTTGTTCGGACTAATTTTCTTAAATGGACAATGATACGTTTTATGTCCATGTTTGCAACAAAAGTTGCATTTGCTTTGATGTTGAATATGTAAGATAAGGCCTTTTATGAAGGTGGTTGGATTTTGGTGAAGACTTCTCACAAGTCCGATTCCACTTCTTTTGGGAACGTGACCCTTGTTTGTAAGGATCATGTTCAAAGACTTGTTACCAACCTCGAATTTCTTCAAGGTGTCCTTAAGTAGCAAGTTTTCCTTTTGGAGAGTTTCTAGATCATGACATTTTTCACATTGAGCTAAACTATCGTGATATTCAGTTTTTAATTTATCAAAATTGCTAACAAGACTATCATGCTTATTTATCAGCAATTTCTATTTTTTATTAATTGTTTTGCATTCATCAAATAAGTTATGGAAGGCATTTAATAACTCATCAAATGATAAATCTACATCAATTAAATTTGTTACCTCTTCTCCGATGGCCATTAAGGCGTAATGAGCAACTTGCTCGGTGTTGGACTCCTCTTCTTCAGACGCGCTCGAGTCATCCCACGTTGCTTTGAGCGCTTTCTTCTTTGATGTTCTCTTCTTGGCTTGGGGACAATCACTTTTATAGTGTCCCGGCTTTTTGCATTCGTAACAAATAACTTGGTCCTTTTTTTGTTCAAGTTTATTTTTTGTGTCACTTTCAAACTTGTTTCATTTAATGAGTTTTTTTAATTTTCTTGTTAGAAGTACCAAGTCATCGTCACAGTTCTCATCACTTGAGTTTTCTCTCAAGTGGACATCTAAAGTTCTAAGTGTCATATCCTTCCTGTTCTTTGGAAGGATGTCTTCTTGCTCTTCATGAGCCTTGCAAGTCATTTCATAGGTCATTAATGACCCGATTAGTTCTTCAAAAGGAAAGTTGTTTAAATCTTTAGCCTCTTGAATAGCAGTGACTTTAGGGTCCCAACTCTTAGGAAGGGATCTTAGAATCTTATTTACGAGCTCAAAATCCAAAAAACTTTTGCCGAGTCCTTTTAGACCATTGACGACATCCGTGAAACGGGTGTACATGTCGCCAATAGTCTCGCTCGGTTTCATTTAGAAAAGTTTAAAAGAATGTATCAAAAGATTGATTTTTGACTCTTTCACTCTACTTGTGCCTTCGTGAGTCACTTCGAGTGTATGCCAAATATCAAACGTGGTTTCACAAACCGAAACACGATTGAACTCATTTTTATCAAGCGCACAAAATAAGGCATTCATAGCCTTTGCATTAAGAGCGAAAGTCTTCTTCTCCAATTCATTCTAATCGATCATTGGAAGAGAAGACTTCGAAAATCCATTTTCGACAAGATTCCAAAGTTCAAAATCCATTGAAATAAGGAAGATCCTCATTCGGGTCTTCCAATAGGTGTAGTCTGTCCCATTGAACATGGGTGGACGTGTAATAGAGTGGCCCTCTTGGTTTCCGGCGTATGCCATCTCTCTTGGGTTTTAATCCGTTTGAGAGTTAACCCCGCTCTGATACCAATTGTTAGGATCAAGAGCACTAAGAAGGGGGGGGGGGCGTGAATTAGTGCAGCGAAAAACTTTCGACAATTAAAACTGCGTTCGTACGTTGAAATCCGATTCCGACGTAAAAGTCATTTCGTGTGGATAATAACTTTGAAAGCTTACGGAAATGTATTTGAAGTAAAGTAAGGTAGGAAGTTTGCAGTTAAGATAGAAATCGGAATGTAAGCGGTAACTGAAATATGATGTTCATACGATAAAATTGATTTCCGACGTAAAACTGTTTTCGGAAACTTAACTTGAAAGTGAGTTCGTAAAAGAGCAGAAGGCAGTAAGCTATTGAGGAGGTTTGCAGTAAAGATAAAATGCTCAAAGTAAATGCAAATCGAGATTTAGATTGGTTCGGTCAATCTTGACCTACATCCACTTTTGGCTTCCTCCACCAACGAGGTCACCGACGTCCACTAGAGGCCTTTCTTCAATAGGCGAAGGTCAACCACCCTTTTACAGTTTCACTCCTTTTGACGGGCTTAGGAGACAACCCTTACAAACTTTTCTCTCCTCTCTTGAAAGATCAAAACTTGGAAAAAGAGGGAGGAGAACTTCTAGCCTTTACAACACTTTTGAGCTCTAAAAATCACATAGTAAGATTGATTTTTGGTGCCCTTCCATGCAGGAAAGGGTGGGGTATATATAGGCCCCAAACTAGTTTGAATTTGGAGCTCAAAAATGTCTTTTCCCAGATTTCCGGGGTCCTGGCGGTACCACCTCCTTACTGGGGCAGTACAACAGCTTGGCAGCTCGGAGACTGAGCTTCTGGGCGGTGCCACCGCCTGACAGGGGCGGTGCCACCGCCTGACAGGGGCGGTTGCACCGCCCAGTCTCACTCGGAGACTGAGCCATGGCGGTGCCATCGCCTGTCAAGGGCGGTTGCACCACCCAATCCCGCTCGGAGACTGAGCCCAAGCGGTGCCACCGCCTGCCTAGGGCGGTTGCATCGCCCAACTTTCCTGGGAGACCCTCTCTTGGGCGATGCCACCGTCGACCCTAGCGATGCCACCGCCTAGTAGGAATTCTGGTCCGAATGGGTTGATCCATTCGGCCCAATTTGGGTATGTCAAGGGCCTAATTGCCCCCAGATTAAGTTAATGGGATCACCTTTCATTCCTAACTTAATCTACATGCTAACTATGACAATTCTTAAGACATTTACTATAGCTTGCTCCGGTGTGTCAATCGCTTCTTCCGGCGAGCTTCCGGTGAACTTCCGGCGAACATCCAACGAACCTCCGGCGATGCTCCAACGGACTTCTGGCAAACTCCTGGACTTGCGACGATCCACTTGGTGAGTTCTGACGAGCTTCTTTTGGCAAGCTCCTGGACTTCTCAGATTTGTTCCCGCAGAACCTCCGACGACCGTCCAGACTTCCGTCGAGCTCTAGAACTCCCAACGTGATCATAGTCTTTGACTCCGGCTCAACTCCTACTGCATGTCTTACTTTCATCGTAGTTAATCCTGCACACTTATCTCAACATATGGATTAGATAACAAATGACAATTGACTTCATTATCAAAATCCGAGATACAACATAACCACCGTCTTATAATACTTTCTCCTTTTTTGGGTTTATGAGACAACCCTTACAAACCTCACACCTCTCTTAGAATGATCACAAATCTAAAAAAAGAAAGGAAGAGGACACTTAGCACTTTTACAACACTTTCACACCCCAACATTTCAAGATTTTTGTTCACACTTTGTTACTCTTGAGTAGAGTATTTATAGGCCTCAATGACTTTAAAAATGAAGCCAAAATGTGTCTCATCCCAGGTTTTTGGGGTATTGGCGATACCACCCCCATTATTGGGGGGTACCACCGCCTGACACTCTAATACCGGGTTATACCACCATCTAGTCTAATGGTACTATCACCTAATAAAGTCTCGAAGACTGGGCTCTAGTAGTACCATTGCTTGATAGGGTGGTACCACCGCTTGACAACATTAACTGTCGACGGTACCACCACCCAAATCACTTAAGAGGTCGAGTCTCAGGCGTTGCCACCGCTTGACATGGCTTTAGGTCACTGAATGGGCCAAATAGTAGGCTCAATTCAATCCTAATTTAGGCCCAATTGGCCCATAACTAAGTTAGTAGGATTTATCCTAAACCTAACTCAAATTAAGACCTAACTACATCAATTAAGGCTAAAACAATTATAATCAAGCAAGCTAGTTGTCCGGCACGTCAATTGTTCATCTGAAATCCCAGCGAAACTTCCAACGTACTTCCGGTGAACTCCCGACGAACTTTTGGCACATCGTTCAGATATTCGATATATCGCCCGATCCTCCGGCATATTGACTCCTACAACATCTGTTCTTGACACATACTCCGATTCTTCCGACCCGATGTCTAATCTTTAACTCCAGCCCAACGCCCGATTCTTTCGTAATTATTTTACCATTTTCCACGTAGTTAGTCTTGCATCACTTATCTCAACACTTAGATTAGATCAATTGATTTTATCATCAAAATCTGAGATTCAACAAGTACTCCCCTAATAGCGGATGGAGAGGCTTTATCCTACGTGATGAGTTTGTATTCTCCTAATAGCAGATGGAGGCAACCTCATATCGCACTCCCAATAGCGGATGGAGTGGTGTCCCTCACCCGCCAAAGTAGGGACACGTTCCTCCCGACAACGAATGGAGGAACCATCCAACCGTCACGTCTAACGACCCGCTAATCCCCGAAGAGAATCGCCTTACCTGCCCTTGGCAGGGAAATAATATAATCTCACACTGGTTATGTCTATATCGGGATGAAATAACACATTTAAAACATCTCTTTCAAATATCATCAATATCAAATAATACAAATTAGCCCTCAATTGACTTGAACCCTAGTTCAATCAATCTAATTGAACTCGATTTATTAGAACCTAACTGAATCGATCTCTAATCCTCATTTAACTAGTTTGGAACTATCCTAGACTAGTCAATTATAGTTTAGATTAGGTTCAATTTAAGTTAAACTGACTTGAATAAGTCAAACCAATTCGGAATCACCTTGAATTAATCTAGACTAGTCAATTATGGTTTAGTTCAATCAATGTTTAGGCTTAATTTCAACAAATACATAATATTGGAATAGGCTAGGCCGACTCATATACTGGTCATGTCCACTGCACATAACTGTGCATGCACTACAATAGGTTGGGCCAACCTTGGCCCATGGACTATGTCATATGCATCGCATATGACTGCCCATGTTGGGCTGGGCTAGGTTAGTCTACGGGCTAGGGCCTGACCCACGGGTTAGGCCTGGCTTATGGGTTGAGCCTAGTTTGTGGGTTGTTCTAACCTTATGCTTATCCAATTTCATCAATATTGAATTATTACAATATATATTCATTAACAATAATATATTAAAATATAACAACAAATTAAAGAGTAAGATTGAAAGATAAACTTCAATATAATAAAATGATATTCTAAATTTAATAATAACTAAAAATTATATTTTTAATAGAAATTATATTTTAAATAGATATGACATGAATAATTTCAACATGATCTAATCAAACAATAAAATTCTATATCTTAACAGGGATAAAAATTTATAGATAATATATTATAATCTAACAATAAAAGTTTTAACAATTAAAGGATTCAGAAATTTTTTTTTTTTAACTACTCATAGTATATTTTAATCTAGATAAGATTAAAATGTAAACTGCAATACAAGAAAATAACATTCCTAATCCAAATATGAAAGATCAAATATCATGTATTTAATACATAAAATATGTATAATTTTAGTGTATTTAAATCTAAAGAAACCTTTAAGGAGGATCGAAGAATTCCTTAAAAACTTTAGATAACATATCTTAATCTAGTAATAAATATTTTGATATTAAAAAGCATGATAAATATTTTCAAACTATAAAAATTTTAACATTTAAGTAATCAAAATAAAAACTTTTGATAAAAAGCATGATAAATATTTTTTAACTCCTCGTTCCTCCTGCTATTGGGCTTGGCTAAGTAAGAAACATAGGAGAGAAATCTCTCCTCTTAAATAGGAGGAGGTGAGCCTCCATTAAAGGAAATTTATTTTAAATTTTATATTTATTTAATATAAATTATTTTTATTTAATATACTAATAAATATGATATCATCCTATTTGAAATGCTTAATAGTCATTTCCTAATTCATAATAGCAAACAAGTAAATAAGATTAATATTTTTTAAATTACAATGGCAAGTAAGGAAATAAAAATTGATTTCTAACTTAACTATTTGATTTGATTACAATAAATATTTGACTTATCATGAGTTTGGCTATCATAAAAGGTGGCACTTACCACAATTGAATGTTAATAATGTTTTCTTATAGGGGACTCTAACTGAAGACGTCTTTATACAGCAACTTCCTAGCTTTATCCATCCTTAATATCCAAGACATGTTTTTAAACTACAAAAAGCTATTTATGGACTTCGTCAAGCTTCAAGAGCTTGGTACACCGTTATTTCTACGGCACCAAAATGGAGGAACAATATATCTTCTAGTATATGTGGTTAGCATTATTATCATGGATAATAATCTTATGGAGATCAAGGCATTCCTCTAATAATTAGCAGATCGATTCTCCCTTAAAGATCTAGAAATCTTAAGCTACTTTCTGGAAGTGAAAGCAATATATACATCTTTAGGACTCTTCCTATCACAAAGATAGTATATTTAAGATTTATTATCAAAGACGAACATGCAAGACGTGAAAGAGGTTACAACTCCCCTCTCTACTAGTAAAACACTCAAATTATGTGATAGAAGTCCTACTACAGACCCTACTCAATATCGATAAATACTTAGCTCCTTACAATATTTAAATCATACCCATCCAGATATCTCATTTGTAGTTAATAAATTATCACAATTCATATATCAGTCATCTACTACACATTGGTCTACAGTCAAATGAATCTTGTGATATCTTAAAGGGACCCTCAATTATGGACTCTTTCTTTACAAACACTCCCCACTTTATTTCTATGCATTTGCCGATGTTGATTGGACAAGAAAATTTGATGATAGAACATCTATGTCGAGATATATTGTCTTCCTTGAAGCTAATCCAATCAATTGGAGATCTAAGAAGCAAAAGATAATCGTATGGTCTACAATTGAGGTTGAATATCATACCATCGCCATTGCTGCTGTAGAACTCAATTAGGTCATGAATCTAGTCAAGGAACTTAACATCAACTCCACCCTTACTCTTACAATATATTGTAATAACGGAGCCATCTACCAATGCGTCAATCTAGTGTTCCACTCATGCATGAAATACATTATCATCGACTTCCACTTTATGTTAGATTAAGTGGTCAGACATCAAC
Organism: Musa acuminata subsp. malaccensis; assembly: GCF_000313855.2. Taxonomy (NCBI): domain Eukaryota; kingdom Viridiplantae; phylum Streptophyta; class Magnoliopsida; order Zingiberales; family Musaceae; genus Musa; species Musa acuminata. The sequence continues at coordinate 26,409,465 of NC_025202.1, forward strand.
TACGTGTTTCTCATGTATATACAGCTGATCAACTAGCAAACTCACTCACGAAGCTTCTCACCCACAAATAATTTTTATTGTATCGATTTATGATCAATGTCGAGCTGAATCTTACGGGGGTATGATAGCAAATAAGATTTTTCCAACTACATGAAAAAAATATTGCTGATCTATTGAGAGAAATCTTCTTCTTTAGATTGTATAAATAATGATCATGTCAATAAACTTTCATCAAGCTTTATAATCACGTTTCAATTTATCAATTACAACATAAATAGTTTATTAGATCAAACTATTATCATAAAGAGTAAAAAATAAACACATATCTATCATCATATCATGTATATGATGTGACATCTAATTACGTTACTTCTCTTACAACATAAACATGACACATGCATATATATAGTAAATAAAATTATTGGTAGCAACATATATTTTACTATAATTTATTGGAATAGAAAATATTCTAATTGCTAAAGTGTTTATAAGGATCACCAAAATTTTAATTTTTGAAATACAATCACCAATATCCTCATCAATTATCACTATCACATTTCTTTTGTCACCGTTCTCAGTTTATAAATAATCTAACCCCTACCACTTCTATTATTCTTGTATATGAACTAACATAGATGAGAAATTGATAGAGAGAGAGGAACTGTGAAACAGATCATGCAAACATTCGACTACTATGTATCACATCAGAGCACAAAAAGTTCAAGAGTCAAACAAGAAAGGGCAAATCAAATCATGCGAACATTCAGTCGTGCCTCTTTGGAAGAGATGCGTCCGTCGAGATCATTTAGTCGCATCGATTCGCAGGCGCATCCATCACCTTCTCTCGTCCCCACGGTTTCTCCCTGCCCACACCATTTTTCGTTCGCGTTGCGCGATGGAAGCTGCTGCTTCTGCTTCTGCTTCTGCTTCTGCTTCTCCCGCGTCACTCGAAGCAAGAGACAGTGAGCACTCGCATTGTTTAATCTGCAATCTCTCTTGCTCGCTGCCGCTCGTCATATTGCTTACTGAGCGGCGCTTCTTTGTTTCGTGACAGAGGAGTCGGCACTCGAGAACCTGTGGTCGGAGCTGCTTGCTCTGAAGGAGTTATATGGTCTTCTCCAACACACTGAGGCACAGGATGTTCCGCAAGGAGAGATGAAGGAGGGGGTACGGGCATCACTTTCCGATTACTCCTGCTTCATTTACATTATAATATATGCGTTCTAATGACCATTTTTACTTCGCTTCAAACGAAGTTATCACGCATTGTCACTCGATAAATAAAGCTTCTATTTGGCTATCGAGATCCACTTTCCTGATCTACTTTTATACTTTAGTTGGGTGAAAAATCCAGAAATTTAATGAGGAGGCTATTGGACGGCGCTACTCAGCAGGCTCTCCAACATCACCACGCCAAGGTATATATATCCGACCACCCTCCGTTCTACCCTTTTCGTCTTCACATAAATCGTTTCCTCGCCGATGCATATACTCACGAACAGGAATGAATGGTCAAAGCCGATATATCTAATTTATGACGTCGTTCCTCGTTGCGGTAGATTATGCCGTCTGAAGCGCCCTACCAAGATCATACATCACCGGGAACAGCTCAACAGGAGCACAGGTTGCTGCTACCGCCACGTGACGAGGGGCACCCAATAGACTCTAAACGTGAGGAGAACCTGGAGGAATGCCATCAAGCGCCGGAGAAGAGTGGAACTTGCGAGCCACCGCCACCGCCACCACCACGACAAACTATCGTCTTTCGTGCGGTCTCGACAGCAGTGCCGCAAACGGAGCAAATTCGACGCCGATCTTGCGACCTGAAGCGGCTCAACTCCTGTAGATCTTCAAGAAGCCTCATCCTGCGAGATCAAAAGAAAAAGAGGTTGCATGCGACGTCGTCGGCGCACGGTCTACCACGTCGCCACCTTCCCGTTCACCATGATCATTTCGATAGAGTCAGCAATCATCGTTCGTCAAAGGGTAACGAGAATCCTTGTCATCTACACGCAGAACGCTCGACGAAGGCGTCTCATCAGAGCCATCCGCTGCCGGTGGGGACGTCGCCGTCCAACGCGGCGACGAGTGGTTCGCAGAAGCGCAACTGTGTGGAGACTGCTTCAGATCGGCCAGTCACTAGACCGGACCGGACCAGTGTGATCACTTACCGGTTCGACGCCGATTCGGCTGAGGAGAAGCTTCCCGGTTGTGGGTCGGCGAAGGATGTCCGCTCAAAGATTGAACCACTTACAGTACCAGTTAAATCAAAAGAACTGCAGTGGAGTAACCGGCAGCCCGGACCAGTAGATGTGATGCAATCACCAGTTCCGGGCATCAAAAGGTGCGTGACACCGGATGAGACGGCGCACAAGTTTGAGGCAAACACAAAGATGGAGCAACGGGAGCAAGTTCAACTGGAGAAGCAGCGGAGCCACCGCAGCAATCGGGGTCAGCGGACGCCCGGTGTCATGCGTCGCAATCAACCGTGTCATACGTGGACGAAAGTAGATCAGCAACAGCAGCAGCTAACTCTGCGATCTACCCGCCACGCCGAGAAAGTTCATAAGATGAAGAGAAGTGGTGAGGCTGAGTTGGGCGTCTCACATCGAAGGAAGCTGCCGCCCAGAAGAGCATCAAGCCGAAGGACCTGCAGGCAGTCGAGCGACCACTCACCCAGTAGCACGTCTCGATCGTCTGCCTCGGCCAAGAGTTCTGAGTCGAGCAGCGGAACCGGCAGGGTAGCGAGTCGCGAGGGTTCGACGGTGTCTAGTCGAACGGTCCCGGGCCGCAGCAGAAGACCCATCAAACTCAGTGCGCCAGTCACCGACAAGCATCCACATCACCGAGCGCTGAGCCGCCATCACCAATCGGCGGTCTCAACCCCGGCGGCGGTGGGGACAACCAGATCGAGCCACCCGAAGGAGACAAAGACACAAGAGGGACGGCTCAGGAGGATCAGGAACAAACTCTCCATCATCTTCCACCACCACCATCACCACCATCTCAACCAAGGCCAGGTGGGCGGCGACGACTCGAGCGAGGACGGCGACGGCGTGGAGCGCCGCCACAGGTCCTCCCGGGAGCACCTCTGGAACATCATCCGCCGCACGAGCCAAGCCGACCAGGTGGGACGGACGGGGAGGAGGGCGCCAACACAGCGTCAGCATGGTCACCTGTACGCCTTCCTGGAAGGGGTGATCCGGCAGGTGTTAATATTGGCGCGGAGGAAACGGAAGGCGGTCCTGCCCAACAAGCCAGTCCGGGCAGGGAAGGCGAAGAGAGTACGTTGGTGGCAACGGTTGAGACGGCGAGGGAGAAGGGCGAGACTGGCCTTGCCACGTCTCAGACTGGGTTTCGGCAGGGCCACCCGCAAAACCTGATCTCTCTGATTGAGCTCGATGACCGATCTGTTGTCGTGTTCTAGTAACAAAGCAGCGTAGCTACGTGACAACTGCATTGCACGGTTGACTTGTTTTCTGGCGTACATTGCACGGTTGCGGAGAGAGAATCCTATCCAATTCTTCATCGTGGGAATTGAAAGGTTCTTCTAAGTCTCACATCGATGCATTGCGTGGTTTCGAGAAAGGTGGGAGTGATATTTCACCAAAAACCACTAGTACTTTCACAAAGTTTATGGAAGCATCACTAGTACTTTCATAATTTTTTTATTATAAAAATATTAATAGTATTTTCATGAATTTATATATTCTACTCATGTAAAAATATCACCAGTACTTTCACAAAGTTAGCTTCATCCAATTTGAGTCCGTCTTTTTCTTTAATTTTTTAAATTTTGACTCATATAACTTAAACTTTCTCCGTTTTGTAAATCTGACTTTGATACTATAAAAAGATGTCATATCTTCAATTTTTTTTTATATCTTTTCACATACCCAAGTATATAAACATCATTTTATTCATAATTTATAAATATTTATTATAATTTATTTATTCATCAAATCATAAGTAGTAATAGAAGAATGTCCGTTCTCCACTAAAATTCAATTTAATACTAGAGTGAGACTACTCTGAAAATCAAAAATAAAAAAAATTTAAGAATAGAAACCCTAAAAGTCAACTCAAAATTCAATCATTCACGTATATCTTATCTTTTGCATACTCTTCATCTATCTCATCTCTCTCCTCTTCATTTGTCTTTTTCTCTTCATTTTTCTATTATCTCTCTCTCACTTCTCTTCGTTTGTCTTTTTTTTTTTTCCTATTTTGTCTCTCTCTTACTTCTCATCTAGCTCTTCTCTCTCCTCTTTATTTGTCTTCTTTCACTCTTTTTCTATCTTGTCTCTCTTTCTCACTCCTCATCTATCTCATGTCTCTCGTATTCGTTTGTCTTCTCCTTTTTTTTTTTTTTTTTCTATCTCTCTCTCACGCCTTATCGATCTATCTCTCTCTCACTCCTTATCGATCTCTCTCTCACTCCTTACACTTGAAAACGAACTAAAATATAATTGTTTAAATAGTTTATAAAAAAATCTAGAATTTGACAATTAATTATCATTAAATTCTCTAAAAATAAAAAAATATTACTAATGATGTTAAAATGTATCATAGTAGATAGGTGAAAGTTTGAAATCAGTTAATTGAATTTGATTATATTACACTCAAAAAAATAAAATAAGATATATTTATTCAAAGAACCTATAAAAAAAATTATGTTTTGATAATTAATTATCTTAAAATATTATAAAATATAATAAATGTTACTAATTATGTTATAATCATGTTCTAAGATAATGGTGACATTTTGAAATGGTTTGGTTGAACTTAACCATGTTTCACTAAAAAATTTACTAAAATAAACTCACTAATGTAAACTATAAATAAAATAAAATTTGCCTATTAATTATCTTTTTTTTAAGTATAAAAAATATATTATTAATAATGTTAGAATGATATCCTATTAGAGTGGTGTAAGTTTGAGATTATTTGGTTAAAGTTAATGAAGTCACACTAGAAAGTAAACCAAGATGATGGACTCAATCACGGAACCTATTTAAAATTTTTAATTTTTAATAATTAATTATCATAAAAATATCTAAAAATAAAAATTACTAGTAATGTTAGAATGATATCGTAGTAGATTAGTGAATGATTGAGATTATTTGATTAAAGTTAACTCATTACATTCAAGAATAAACTAAAATATACCTATTCACATAACCTATCCAATTGAGGATTCTGTAATCAAGAAATTTTTACTTCAAAATTGGATGTATTTTGGTAAACTTTATCTAAAATACTTTGGACTCGTATATCCTCATTGTAACATTTCTTTTATTTTTGGTGGATCTTTAAAAATATATAATTTGAATTTTAGAAATATTGTTGGTGAAGGAGAAAAAGGAGGCAAAAGGATTGCTGAAATATAATTTGAATTCAAATATAATCTGAATTTGAGTTATAATTTCTAAAATTCAAATTAAAATATAATTTGAATTTTAGAAATATTGTTGGAGAAGAGAAGGAGAGAGAGGTAATAGTATAGGTGGAGCAGAAGACAAAATAGAAAAAGGAGAAAAAAGCAGCATTCGAAAAGGAGGTAGAGGAGGGTTAATTTGGGAGCAGATGACTAGATCAAATCAATTTAACAGAAAATTCAACAAATAAAGAAAAAGTTAAATCATGAATTTTGTATGGGTCATGATATCATTTAACCTAAAGAATGAGTATGTCTTGTTTCAAAAAACTAAAAAAAAAAACTCTTATGAGCGGCATCATTTGATTAAAAAAATTAATAGTGAAATGTTTTTATGATAAATTACCCATTATTTTTTTATTCTCTAAATCAAACTAGTCAATACAGTAAAATATTTAATTTTTTAAAGTATTAGATAATTTTTCTAAAAAATACCCATATTTTGTGTTTACCCATAAAAA
>NC_025202.1:26423994-26442665 GCF_000313855.2 Musa acuminata subsp. malaccensis
AATAGGTTGAGAGTTTTAGACCACATAAATCTTTTTTTGACTTTTTGATATTTTATTTATTTGTTGATCTCTATTTTTTTTTTTTGTTTCAAGCTATTTTTTTCCTTTCAACAATTGTATCATGATTAAAATTTGTAATTTCTCTAATTTTTATTCAAAAACCTAACAAAAACTGCTGTATTGTCCTCTGCTACTGTGTTTGTACATAATGCTCATGTGCTCCATGTCCCACATCACATGCCTTGTGTGGTGCATTTGCTATGCAAAGTAGGTAGGTACCTGTATCTGTAAACTGGATGTGTACTCTCGAGAGCCAATACATTCTGACCACGCATCCATCTAACATCCCAACGTTTATACGGGGAAAAAGTACTATGCATATTCTGCATATATCAATTTTTTTGTTAGGACGATTAGAATTTGCCTTTTTTCCTGCAAGAAGATGATCCTTCAAAAAAACCGAAGAAGGTAGTGGATGTTGGCTGCGGCATTGGAGGCAGCTCCAGATATCTGGCAAAGAAGTTTGAGGCTCAATGCCAGGGTATTACTTTGAGCCCTGTCCAAGCACAGAGAGCACATAATCTTTCTGTTGTTGAGGGGCTGGCAGACAGGGTACGCGGATAATCCCTTTTCCATCTCCTTTTTGGGTCTTTTACTTTAATGATAAGACCAAGCATAGACTATTATTTTAGAAGCCTATTAATTATTGACATTTTTCGTATACTTGGCTGGTAATATGAGAAAGAAGACGCTGATTTACTTACTATTCACAAGCTGGAAACAGGTAACTTTCCAAGTTGCAGATGCTTTGGAGCAACCTTTTTCTGATGGGCAGTTCGACCTGGTTTGGTCCATGGAAAGCGGAGAGCATATGCCGGATAAGAAAAAGGTAACAATCTTCGAGTATCTGAGAGTACGTGCCCTCGAATTACTTGCATCATGCATGAGATGTTGATGCAATTTAGCTTGCATTATTTTACAAAAAACTTTTACAACTCAGTGATCAGCTTGCCATATGATTTCTCTTGGAGGCTCCTCGTGGATATTTATCTAATTAGCTTGACTTATGTATCAGTTTGTAGGTGAATTGGCACGTGTTGCAGCACCTGGAGCCACGATCATTATTGTGACATGGTGTCACAGAGATCTCCTGCCATCTGAGGACACTCTGCTGCCTGAAGAATTGAATCTCTTGAACAAGATATGTGATGCCTATTACTTGCCATCCTGGTGTTCAGCTGCAGACTACATTGAAATAGCTCAATCCTTATCGCTGGAGGTAATTACTTTCTCAAACGACAACAGAAAGAACCATATGGATCATGGTTTGAGTTGGTAGCTCATTGGTTCTCATGATAATGCCCAAATGTACAGGCTTGTTGATGTAATGACGTGTATACTTATCATACAAACGCTCGTTGCTATGTTGCAGAACATTAAGACAGCTGATTGGTCGGAGAATGTCGCACCATTTTGGCCTGCTGTCATCCGATCTGCCTTGACATGGCGGGGCTTTACATCTCTGTTGCAAAGTGGTAATCTCCACTCCCACCATATTAGGTATTCTGGTAACATGTTGTATCACCTTCAGTATATCTAACAGCTGCGGTTTTCCAGGATGGAAGACGATAAAGGGAGCACTAGCGATGCCGCTGATGATCGAAGGCTACAACAAGAAGCTAATTAAATTTGCCATCATTACGTGCCGTAAACCAGAATAAGTATGGTAGATCATAAAGAATAAGCAGGTTATGTTTTCTGATACAGAGGATAGCTGTTGATCAGATCTAGCACATTTCATCTAAATTCGCTTTTTCCACGGACCTTATAATTTTAATGTGAGATGTTGAGCTCTTATTTATACATGTTGACAGAGTCGAAAGTCCAACATGAATGTGGTCAAAGGAGGCATCATTTACTTGCACTTGTTGCCACCACCATCTGCTTTTACGAGCATATATATAGATTTCCACTGTTTTGGGTAGCGGACTTCATTCTCCAACACATGCTGATGGTGAGAAGTCCGTTGCGCCTCATTAAGATGCGAACGAGCATTAAGAGGAGGAGGTCGCAAGTCATCCTGATGGAACAAATTTAATTTTTCTGTAGTTTCACATCAGTAATTGAGACTATTAGCTAAATCATACAGAGATATCGTAGTGGGGGGTTGAAATAATTTATCTTTTTTTTAAAAAAATATTTATTTTTAGTGACGGATAAAAAATTAAAATTATTTATTTTTAGTGACGGATAAATCCTATGGTCGTCCAAATGGATATATTCTGAAAGTTTATCGGGTTCCTATTTGTACTTTTGGCCCTAACTACAACAACTTATTGTGACAGTAAACCGTCTCTGGGGGCATAAGCGGCGCGACGATCGATGAGTGGTGACCCAAAGCCATACCCAAGCAAAACACTCGTTCGCTCCTGGGATTTGATTGGTGGCTTTGCTTTCTTTTGAAGCCCTCCCCTCCGCCGCTCCGATGGCCGTGCAATCATCGTCTCGCCCGGCGCCACCGCCACAGCCCGAAAACTTACACCGTGTCTTGTGAGCGTTACTTTGGATTTGGGTGCGAAATAGATGAGGAGATATCTAACAAGCTCGAAGGTAATCGTATAGTCTCCTTCTTGGAATTAATTTTCTTCCTTTTTCCCGTTTAGTTGCTGCTGATAAATGGAAACCTGTGTAGCTCAATCTCAAATAAAATCATCCGCATCGGTCTCTGCCAATTCACGAATTTAATTCATTCCAAGAGATTTCCTTCCCTTCTAAGTGAGAAGCATGATCGTTATCGAGTCGATACTGAGAAAAAGAACCTTTTATTCGGTTGAGGTTTTTCACATTGTAACAGGTGTTTGTGTTTCTGACAGGTGTTCTGTTTGTGCTTCCAGATTCCTATGTTGATGCTGAAAACAGGACTATGGAGGTAAGCTTACTGGTTTCTTGTGAAGGGTTGCATTCTTATGCTTTGCTAGGTATATGTACATGATCACTTAGTTTTATTTTCTGATAATTATTCTAGCTTATTTTTGTTTTTTCTTCTTCTGTTGTTCCTATAAACAAAATATTTTCTTTTCTTCCTCAAGTGAGTGCAATGCTATGCCAGCTTCTGTAATTTTGATGCTTTCGAGGAAATAACACACTATTGAAAACATGTTGCTTGAAATGAAAAGTGCACATTGGTAAAATTAAGTGGTTCTACGAGGCAATTTTATAGCTTCAGATTATAATGGACTCGTTAACATTCTTTTTTATGGTTACTGCATTTCTATATTTAGGGAAGTTGCAAATAAAGACTTGAATATTTGCATGAATATTGTTTGTTTGTGTGATTCTTTGTCAATAATCAGTATAATACTTGAATGAAGATGATCGATTTGCTGTATTTAAATGTTTAGTATTATTCTGCATTATGGTGTTAAACTTGCATGGTTTATCTAACTGATGATGATGGTCAATCGATGATATTGCATCAAATTCGTGTCACGAAAAAGTTCTTCATTTCTTTAATTAGGTGGGAACTTGCTAGACATTTTATGTTTTACTGCTGCTTCATATTAGTAGAAAATGCCAGTATGTGCTGTATGTAAGGTGATTCACAAAATTTCTCCCTGAAAGAATTATCTCATGCAACGTACTATTATCGCACTTCATGCATCTTTAAAAAGCAGATAGATGAACAGATGCTGGAGTACCAAAAGAGAAATCTCTCTCGTTTTGCAGTTGATGGTAAAAAACCCAAAACTTTGTTCTGCTGTTTCAATCTCTGTAGACACATTCTGTACCACTTAAATACAAGTCACTCCTGCAAGGCGTGCTAACTCTGTGAACCAACAATAGCATTAAGGTTGAAAGAAGCCACTTGGCCGGCTTCACTCAAATGATCTCCAACGAGGTTGGTAATGAATGCCAAGGAGACTAGATTTTTTTCATCCATCTCTGTGTCAAGGTTGTATACTTTTTGAAGCTCCATCACTTTGGATTCTAGAGCTTCGGCCTCTTTAAGTAGTAAGCTGCCTTCTTCGAGGTCACCCATTTTAAGAGCAACAGATCTCTCAGCCCTAGCAGCTGCAGCAACTAATTGGAGCCTGTTACAGCCTGCCAATGCTGCCTCTTTTTCCTTGAGCAGAACCAACTCTTCGTTCTTCTGAATTGTTTCCACATTGCTTCCGATCTCCTCCTCTAGCTTTTCTAGGTGTAAAACAGCCTTCTCCTTCTTATGTTGCAAGTCTTCCTTTTCAATATGTAATGACTTCGCCTCAGCTGCTACCCTCCCGGCTTCCCTGAAATTTCTAGCAGCGGCAGCAACTTTCTTTTCAGCCTCCAGCTCGGGCCCTCTCTTCTCAATAAAACCTATTCTTTGTTTATACAAAGTAACCTCCTGTTGGATGCTTGCCCTAGTTGAAGATAGCTCCTATAAAATAAAAACTCAAAAAGTTTTGTTAAAGGACTTAACATGACACATTGACAGGAAAGAGAGTTGGATAAGATGTTAAATTGTATGAATAAGATGTTCATTAAGTAAAAACTTTAGGTATCTTATATTAATTATTCAGCAAGATGAAAAGATTGATATTCATGGTATAAAGACAAGATGGTTAAAATGATAAGAAGCGCCAGGAGTTTATGATCGCCGGATACTTTTAAGATTAAAAAAAAATTATAATACAATTATGAGACCAACAAATGTTTTATGATTCTGTGTATTGGGTAGTTAAAAAATAATATATATAAAAAATTTGTGTTGTTGAGATGAGAATGTTGAGATAGATGTGTGGAGTTACCAGGAAAGATAAGAAAAAAAATATTTTTATTCGTGAACAATTGGGCATCGTTTTGATAGAGGGTACGATGAGAGAGAATCATTTAAGATGATATGAGCATGTACTTATGAGACCTATGAATGCGATAGTTAGAATAAGCGAAATGATTAATGTTAGTAGTAAGAGGAAAGACAGAGGAAGACCTAAAACGACTTTAATAGAAACTTTAAATAAAATTTTAAATACTCTAAACTTAACTAAACATATGATTTTTTACAGATCTTAATGATGACAAAAGATTCATATAGTCAATCCCAAATAGTTGGGACTTACGACTTTGTTGTTGTTGTATTGGAAGGAAAGAGAGTGAAACAAGATACGCAATGATGTATACATGTTATTAGAAAATCCATATATTTTCTTGTGTGATTTAGGAGTTAATGGAACCCGACAAGCGCTGCCTACTTTATACAGACTGGCCGAAGGGACATTTGTGATACATTTAGCACAAGGACCAGGCTTGGGCTTAAAATTTGTGCTAGGATAGTGGTATGGAAAGAAAAGATACTTCCATCCTAAAAGTTCTTTTGGAAAGAAAGTCATACATTACCTACCATATTGATAGTAACTAGACATATTGTAGCAGAATTTGTACTTGCTACTATAGATTTGGAAGAGTTTGGGATTGAGGGGTGGTTTGGGCATAGACCTAAATTATTTTGTGGACTTTGGATGGGATATGGTCGCCAAAGAACATGTGTTGGCTGGACCACACCTGAGGTGACCATCATCTGAGTTAGGCCATGGTCAATGAGCTTGAAAGGAGACTACATGTATGGAGAAATTTCTATTTCTCAAGTATTTTGTTCAGGCTAATTGCCAAGTAATGACTAACCTGTAGAGCAGTTCTTGCAGCTGAAATTTCTTGTCTGAGTATCTGAATGTCTTCTGATATCTTTTCCTCGGTCTTTGAGTACCTCACTCTGTCCTCTCTTGATTTCAAAATGAAAGATGCCAACTGCTTTTTCAACTGAAGCAAATCCTGACAAGTTTTTGCTTCATTGGAGGCAATGGCTGAAAGTTCTATTAGCTTTCTCCTCTTCTTTTCAGCTGAAGAGATAACTTCATCAATTTCCTCCTTCCTTATCAACAATGCCCCATCTTCAGATTCTACCTTGAGAAAGGCTTCCTGCAATGTTTTATGCTTCATGTCAATAATTGATTGTGTCTCATGAAACTTAGAAGCCACATTAGATATTCTGTTGTCAACATCTTGTATTTGAGACTTGTTTTCAGCAATCTCTGCCTCCTTCAGCCTGACCAATTCTAGTAGTTCATCCAACTCTTTTTCCAAAATGACACCTTTTCTTGCCAGCATTTCTTTTTCTTCCCTCTCATTTTTAACCAGGTCTTCTATTGCATTTTCCAATCCTGAATGTGCTTCAGATATTAACTGTAACTCGATATCCATCTCTAGCTTCTTAACTTCTAACAATTCAACTGATGATTGCCATTCTTCTATTTCTTTACAAGATGTTTCTTCTGCATTTTTAAGAATTGATTCTGCACAATCAGCTGCATCCTGTGCAAAGGGAGACAAAAATTGCAGAAAACCCATCATTCTTTTGGTTCTTGTTTACTAATAGAAATGTAGAAGCACAGGTAAAGGGAGATGGAACAAGGAACAAATGCAAATTGATTCTCAAAAACATACACCATTAGCTGTTCAGGATAGATGATTAAAGAGAATCATACTTATGCAACACTGGAAACCTCATGAGAATAAATCTTATTTAGAGCCTTAAAAAATGAAGACATATCAAGGTGTGTGAGTTGACAGGACAAAGTATGACAACTGGGGTTAGCAATGGACAATATTTTCTTATCTCCTTAAACTGTTAGAAAATATCCTATTCAAGGCCTGCAAAGAGGAAGGCATATTTAGCCATCTGCATTATCCAAACAATGAGGAATATTGAGTTTGGAGATGGACGAGAACAAGTTGTATGATATCCTTCTAAAATGTTCCTAAAATTTAAGGGACTAAATTCCATTTGCAGAAATGATATGTTGAATACAGCACCGATGAACATTAGGAGGATCTTCATATGGCTGACATCAAAAGTGCATTTCTGCCAAAAAAAAAAAAAAACAACAACAATGGATTAAGGTACAACATTGAATTATGCTTCTGCAAATACAAACAAAGAGGGGCAATAGGTGCCTTGAATCACCTATTGCCCCTAGAACATTACTACAGAGTAGATGTCTATGTGCAAGAAAAAACATAACAAATAAAAGATTAGACCAAATCCATAACATAAAAGAAAGCGAATACTAGAGATCGAGAAGAATTGAAATGTGTATCTCGACTTATATGTATAACTTAATTTTCCCTGGATTTTGGATTAGTTACTCAAGAAGTTTCTTATCTATTACTCAAGAAGATTCTTATCTATCTTTCAATCGAGGTTCGAAGTTGACAATGTTACCTTAGCAAACTGTTCCAGCAGATCAATACATTCTTCCTCCACTGCTATTTGCAACTCCAGCACCTCCTGCATCTTCAATTCAGCTAATTCACAATCTGCCTCTGCCTCCCTCAACGAAAGCAGGAGCTTGGCCTTCTCCTCTTCCACGGTCATGAGGTTCTCACTGACACTCTCAGCCCTCTCAAAATCCTCGGCCTCACAGGCTAGCTCAAGATCTTTTTCCAGGTCCCTATGTTTGGTTGATGCTGCATTCACGCTCTCAACCGCCCTCCTCCGACTCCTTTCCAACTCCTTTCTCTCTGCATAAGCTGAAGCTGCTCTTTGCCGGACGGACTCGAGCTTTTTCGAGATCTGGGTCCTGACCAGCTGTAGTCTCTCTTCTGCAGAACCAAAGACGCCATCTCCAGTAGCCGATCCACCCGAGGAGCAAGTTTCTTCTTCTTCACCTCTTCCTTCCGTTGGGCGCTGGTCACCCTTGCCTTCTTTGACGACAGCTTCATTCGAGCTCCCCTCGTCCGCCTCTTCTCCGGGTTGTTCTAGAGATTTGGGGGGTGCGGGAATCAGATCGTCCTCTACAGCCGGCATGGCCGTATCGTGGTGTGCAGCGGAATCGACACTTGCATCATGTGGAGAAGTAAGCGACTCATCTGCCATCGACTCATTTGCCACCGCAATTGCTGTAGCGCCGCAGGAAGGAGGAGGAGATTTGTTACAAACGGGATCGGAGAGATGATGAGAATCGTCCGACGAGGCGGCGGCGGCGGCCGCCGTTTCCCGGGCGTACCCAATCCGAACGGCTCGTTTTTTCTTGCGGGACGGTTGGCGAGGTAGGAGGGCGGGCGGTTGGCGAGGCGAAGAGGGAAGAGGAGGCAGAGTTGGAGGAGGAGGATCGCGAAGGGTGGCGGTTGGGGATGGGGGGGTCTGAATAGTGAGATCTGAGAAGAGGTCTTCATCGAAGGGTTGGGATTCGGGCTGAGGTTGGGCGGCGGCGGCGGCGACATCGGGCGGCGGCGATGCAGCAGGTTGAGGCAGCGAGGGATCGGTGAAGGAAGAGGGAGTGAAAAGAACCATCCCATCGAAGAGGGAACCATTAAGAGACCCATCACCTCCGCCCTCCGACGACGACGCCATGAAAGAGACAGCGCAGGGGAAGCAAAGGCCAAAAGCAGTCGATTTGATGAATGTCACCGCGCGATCGATCTACTGTTTTAACGCCCCCATCATCCCAAGGACTTGCATATACGCGAAGGGGCGGCGCGTGGTGTGCCGATCTCCAGTTGGTTTGCTGAGGCGGAACGCCTGAACTCGACCCTATTCATCGACCCAGCTTCACCACCCAGGCGGAGGAACGGTGATGCTAAAATCGAAAGGTGGTGTCCAATAAATAAAAAAATAAATAAATAATTCAACGTGATGCAATGGGTTGATTCAGTTTAACGATCTGAACATAGACCCGATCATCCATCATGGTTGGCTAATAGTTGGTTACAACAAATTAACGTTTAGTACTAGAGAATAATGTAGAGAAAACAAAAAGATAAGTGGAGCAAAAATGTGAGAAAAAAAAATAATCTAAAAAATAAATAATCATATACTATGATATTAAAGCGCTGAATTAAATTTTTTTCAATGCAGTGTTTGAAAGACTTATGTTAAGCACTAAACTTATTCAAATCAATTAAATCATAAAAGATTGTTAAATGTTGGAAAATGATCTAACTTTTGTCAAGGATGATTTATATTATCATGAGATCTAATTAGGATTGATTCATAAAGGTTATCGATTTGATTGTAATATCGTTTTAGGGATCTGTGTGAAATTTTCAGGGGTTCCTTGTTTCTATCGTACTTTTTGAAAGCATTTTAAGACTTGGGAACGTGACTCTTGTTTGTAAGGATCATGTTCAAAGACTTTCTACTAACCTCGAATTTCTTCGAGGTGTCCTTAAGTAGCAAGTTTTCCTTTTGGATAGTTTCTAGATCATGACATTTTATACAAGAACCTAAACTATCATGATATTCAGTTTTTAACTTATCGAAATTACAAGTAAGACTATCATGTTCCTTTTTTAGCAATTTATATTTTCTACTAATAATTTTACATTCATCAAATAAGTCATAAAAGGCATTTAATAACTCATCAAATGATAAATCTGCATCAATTAAATTTGTTACCTCCTCTCCGATTGCCATTAAGGCGTAATGAGCAACTTGCTCGGTGTTTGACTCCTCTTCTTCGGACGCGCTCGAGTCATCCCACGTTGCTTTGAGCGCCTTCTTTTTTTATGTTCTCTTCTTGGCTTGGGGACAATCACTTTTGTAGTGTCCCGGCTTTTTGCACTCGTAGCAAATAACTTGGTCCTTTTTGGGTTCAAGTTTATTTTTTTTGTCATTTTTAAACTTGTTTCTCTTAATGAATTTTTTGAATTTCCTTGTTAGAAGTGCCAAGTCATCGTCACAGTCCTCATCACTTGAGTTTTCTCTCGAGTGGTCATCTAAAGTTCTAAGTGCCATATCCTTCCTGTTCTTTGGAAGGATGTCTTCTTGCTCTTCATGAGCCTTGCATGTCATTTCATAGGTCATTAATGACCCGATTAGTTCTTCAAGAGGGAAGTTGTTTAAATCTTTAGTCTCTTGAATAGCAGTGACTTTAGGGTCTCAACTCTTAGGAATGGATCTTAGAATCTTATTTACTAGCTCAAAATCCGAAAAACTTTTGCCGAGTCCTTTTATATTATTGACGACATCCGTAAAACGGGTGTACATGTCGCCAATAGTCTCGCTCGGTTTCATTCGGAAAAGTTCGAAAGAATGGATCAAAAGATTGATTTTTGACTCTTTCACTCTACTTGTGTCTTCGTGAGTCACTTCGAGTGTATGCCAAATATCAAACGCGGTTTCACAAACTGAAACATGATTAAACTCATTTTTATCAAGCGCACAAAATAAGGCATTCATAGCCTTTGCATTAAGAGCGAAAGTCTTCTTCTCTAATTCATTCCAATCGATCATTGGAAGAGAAGACTTCGAAAATTCATTTTCGACAAGATTCCAAAGTTCAAAATCCATTGAAATAAGGAAGATCCTCATTCGGGTCTTCCAATAGGTGTAGTTTATCTCATTGAACATGGGTGGACATGTAATAGAATGACCCTCTTGGTTTCCGGCGTATGCCATCTCTCTTGGGTTTTAATCCGTTTGAGATTTAACCCCGCTCTGATACCAATTGTTAGGATCAAGAGCACTAAGAGAGGGCGGAGGGGGGGGGTGAATTAGTGCAGCGGAAAACTTTCGACGATTAAAATCGCGTTCGTACGATAAGAGCGATTTCGATAGAAAATCCGATTCGTAAATCACTTTAACTTGTAATCAAGCAAGATGCAGTTAAAGCAAGTCTATGAAGGCAGTTTGCAGTTATGATGGAAATTAGAATGTAAGCATAAATTGAAATATGATGTTTGTATGATAAAACTGATTTACGTCTAAACACGCCGATTCGAAAAATACTGAACTTGAAACACGATCGTAAATGCGCAGAAGACAATAAGCTATTGAGGAGATTTGCAGTAAAGATAATATACTCAAAGTAAATGCAAACCGAGATTTAGAGTGGTTCGGTCAATCTTGACCTACATCCACTTCTGGCTTCCTCCACCGATGAGGTCACCGACGTCCACTAGAGCCCTTCCTTCAATAGGCGAAGGCCAACCACCCTTTTACAGTTTTACTCTTTTTGACGGGCTTAGGAGACAACCCTTACAGAATTTTCTTTTCTCTCTTGACAGATCAAAACTTGGAAGAAAAGAGGAAGGAGAACTTTTAACTCATACAACACTTTTTGAGCTCTCAAAAACACAAAGTAAGATCAGGATTTCGGTGGTTTTTGGTTACTCTGTCATTGCTGAAAGGGTGGGGTATTTATAGGCCCAAACCCAGTTTGAATTCCGAGCTCAAAACTGTTAATTCCCGAAATTTCGGGGTCTGGCGGTTGCACCGCCTGACTGGGGTGGTTGCACCGCCTGGCAGAGCTCGAAGACTGAGCCTCTGGGCGGTGCCACCTCCTGTCAGGGGCGGTTGCACCTCCTGCCAGAGCTCGGAGACCGAGCTCAAGCGGTGCCACCGCTTGACTGGGGCGGTTGCACCGCCCAGCCAAAGCTCGGAGACTGAGCTCAAGCGGTTGCACCGCCCAGCCAGAGCTCGGAGACTGAGCCCTAGGCGGGTTCACCGCCGACCCAGGCGGTGCCACCTCTGGCCAAGTAATCTGGGTCCGAATGGGCTGATCCATTCGGCCCAATTTGGGTCTTTCAAGGGCCCAATTGCCCCAAGATTAAGTTAATGGGATCACCTCCAATTTCTAACTTAATCATCGTGCTAACTACGAATTTCTTAAGGCATTTACTGCAACTTGCTCCGGTGCGTCAATCGCTTCTTCCGGCGAGCTTCCGACGAACTTCCGGTGAACATCCGACGAACCTTCGGCGATGCTCCGGCGAACTTCCGACAAACTCCTGGACTTGCGACGATCCACTTGGCGAGTTCCAATGAGCTTCTTTGGAAAGCTCTTGGACTTCTCGGATTTGTTCTCGCAGAATCTCCGACGACCGTCCGGACTTCCGTCGAACTCTCGAACCCCCAACGTGATCATATTCTTGACTCCGACGTAACTTCTGCTACATGTCTTACTTTCATCGTAGTTAATCCTGCACACTTATCTCAACATATGGATTAGATAACAAATGACAATTGACGTCATCATCAAAATCCGAGATTCAACAAGTACAACCGGTCATCAGGAGTGACAATTAACTTTACGAGGGCCATTGAGTGTTAATAGAGAATCATCCGCTCTAGGTGTCATGAGAAGAATATCCCATGTGTTCTTGCTCAGACAAATCCCTAGCTAGGGTCATTCAGATTGAGAGAAAGAATTCTCCAAGAGAATCCAATTAGAGCGAGACTCGAGTAGAAACCATATGAGTTTGATAGCACCATGCTTAATATACTATCTTTGGGATATTAGATGGATGAGGGGTTATAGATACACAGTAATTGAGGATAGATACATCCAAGGGATTGGATTCTCTTGTATCGTTTGGGGACTATGGCGTAGTGGCATAGTACATCTACAATCGATTAGTCGAGTAAATTATTATATAGATAATAATTCACTGAGCTAGAAGGAGTTCTGACAGGTATGACTTACGGCCAGCTTGATATTAGGTCTAAAGGGTCACACATATATGGTAGGTATTGCAACAAGTAGAGGTTCAGATATGAGATATCCGTCGGAGCCCCTATTTTATTGGATATCTAATAAGCCCTTGAATTATGAGATCCTATTGATGAGATCTAGTAAAAGCCAATGAGAGATTATTGGATAGAGATCCACTAATCTAAGAGGCTTGGGTAGTTGGATGAAGATCCAATACCTAATAGGGCAGGATCCATTAGGTTTAAGTTGATAAGGGGCCTCTATAATTCACTCGACTAATCGATTGTAGATGTACTATGCCACTACGCCAGGCTTGGGTAGTTGGATGAAGATCCAATACCTAATAGGGCAGGATCCATTAGGTTTAAATTGATAAGGGGCCTCTATAAATAGGAGGGAACCAAACACCCATAGGTTAGAGGTTCTCTTGGTTGCCACCTCCTATTCTCCTCTCCCATTCTCCTCCTTAGATAGCGGGTTTAGAGATTTGAGGAGCGTCGTTGCAACCTTATTGTGTCGATCACCGCTAGAAAGGAGGATGCTTGACCTCCTTTACCTTCTCCTACAGATCTGTAGGGATTCAGGGATATACGATCTCCCTAGGTAACACAACTATCTCATGCGTGGTTTTAAGTTTCACGGATTTTACACACCAATCTTCACACGATGACGAACACCTTTTTGGAAAATTTGGGGTTTTTGTTTTCTATTTTTTCATTACGCATGTGATGTCGCTCCCAGAATTCCCTATAATGGTATGAGAGCCAAGTTGTTCGTGCGAAAGATTGGTTTTGAATTATGCGTGTTGTGTTTTAGAAAAGCTTTTGACGTCAAAATTGTTGATGCAAAAGTGAGAGAGGGCCAAAGGCTGTTGCTGCCCTCGTAGGTAGCAGCCTTTGGCCGAGAGCTCCCAAGGGAGGTCTCGACCACCTACAGCAGGCCACTTGTGTGCAGGGGCCATAGGCGGTCGATAGTCGTCCGCCCGCAAGCAAGCTACGACCTTCCACCCGTAGGCAAGATGATTGCAAGTAGGGTCGCTTGTAGCGTAGGCCGCATGCGGGCGAGCTGCCTATAGGGACAACACCCGTAGGGGTGCCCGCCTACAGGGGCACCAGCCTGAGGGGCTGCACCGCCCACAAGCACACCCCCCGCGAGCACAAGTAGCGGCCCCGCCCCCCAATAGTGGCTGGCGTCGGTGGTTTGGTGACGGTTGCAACATAGTAGGGGAGAAGGAGAATGGCAGTAGGGTTTTTGGGTAAAAAGATATTTTTGCTCCTGTGAATTTGAGAAATTCCAAAGATTGTCCTTTCTATCCAAATTACCAAAATATCCTTCACAAGTCAAAAAAATTCCCTATATGTCGTCAATTTAAAAAATATTAATTAATTAAAAATTTAATTATTATTATTATTATTATTATCTAGTAGTCCTACGTGATGAAGATGTGTGTATGTGATGTATGATGTAGACGGATGATCATGAACTATGAGATGTGTGTACATGTGATGTGATTATTATTATTATTATTGAGGCCTACGAGTCTCTATTTTTCTTATTTATTGTCGGACTTGTGTACCTATGATTAAGTTGTAATCACATGAGGAGGAAGCGATAGCGGGACCCACAAGGTTGAGACAGACGATCGTGATGCATGGAGATGCGTCAAGATGCCGACGGAACCATCGAGGACGAGATGGATGATCACATGGCATGAAGATGCACCGCTCAATACATAGAACTTGATGTTAGTGATTAGGCCCAATGGCTCGGGCCTGATCACATTAAGCTATGGTCCATGATCATCTGGTGTGATTACTTATATACCTACTATATATGTATATATATTTGCATGCGATGTAGATGTATATTAAATATATATGTGTGTGACACATCATATTAAGAGACCAAATCAAAATTAGAGACTCACTGATCTAAGAGGCTTGGATGATTGGATAAAAATATAATACCTAATAGGGTGGGATTCATTGGGGTTAAGTAGACAAGGGACCTCTATAAATAGGAAAGAACCAAGGAACATAGGCTAGGTTCTTTTTTGTTGCCATCTCCTATTCTCCTCTCTTCGTCTCCTCCTCAATTGCAACTCCTATTTGGGGCATGTGGACAGCAAGAAGGGGCAGCCCCTTCTTGATTGCACGGTGTACATTACGAAGTGGATTGTGGAGCGATTTGAGGAGTGTCTTCGCAGCTCCTACCGTGTGAATCACCACTAGAGAGGAGACACTTAAACCTCCTTCATCCTTTTCTATAGATCTATAGGAGTTCAGAGATACGATCTTCCTAGGTAACACAATCTTCTATGTATATGTAGTTTTTCAGTTTTGCGGGTTTTTGTGCACCAATGTTTGCACACAGATAAGAAACCTTTTTTCTATAGGAAATCTGTGTTTTTTTATTTCTATTCTTCCACTGCTCATATGATGTCGCCTCATATTTGCCAATAGTCCACATGCCCGAAACAGGGGCTACTAAGTAAGGAGGAGAAGAGGAGAGGAGAATAGGAGGTGACAGCTAAAAGGGGTCTACCTATGACCCTTTGGTTCCCTTATATTTATAGAGGTCCCTATAAACTTACCCTAATGAATCTGCTCTATTGAGTACTGGATCTCCATCCAACTACCCAAGCCTCTTAGATTAGTGGATCTCTACTCAATAATCTCTCATTGTCTCTTATTATATCTTATCCATAGGATCCAATAATCCAGGGGCTTATTGGATATCCAATAAAACAGGAGCTCCAACGGATATCTCATATCCGAACCTCTACTCGTCGTAACATCGATAATATGTGTGTGACCTATTGAATCTCGGATTTTGATGATGGAACCAATTGATAGTGTTTATGATCTAATATGTGTTTTGAGTAACATAGGACTAGCTTCGATCACGAAGAGACAATTAAAACAGGAAGAATCAATGTTAAGCTGAAGTGGAACATGTGAGGAGATTAGATGTTGGGCCGGAGGATCGATCGAGGTGTCAGCAGAAGGCTTTGTGCCATGAGTTCGAGCATCAAGCTAAGAAGATCGGACATTATGGGAAGACAACATGCCGAAGGAGAGGACGATGCGCCAAAGGGTTGTACTAAGTGCCGAATAAACCAATGACATGTCGGACAACATCTGATTAATCCTTTATAATAATTATCTAGATTGAAGTAGGTTTTGTTCTAATTGTTAGGATCAAGAGCACTAAGGAGGGGGGGGGGGGGGGGGGTGAATTAGTGCAGGGAAAAAACTTTCGACGATTAAAACTGCATTCGTATGATGAAATTGTTTCCGACGTAAAACCGTTTTCGGAAACTTAACTTGAAAGCGAGTTCGTAAGGAAGTGCAGCAAAAGTAATAAGGAAGTAAAGCACATATGGAGGTTTGTAGTAAGGTAAGCAGCAAGAAGAAATGCAAACCAGAGAGCACCGTAATTTTAGAGTAGTTCGGTCAATCTTGACCTACATCCACTTTTGGCTTCCTCCTTCGACGAGGTCACCAACGTCCACTAGAGGCCTTCCTTCAATAGGCGAAGGCCAACCACCCTTTTACAGTTTCACTCCTTTTGACGGGCTTAGGAGACAACCTTTACAGAATTTTCACTCCTCTCTTGAATGATTGAAACTTGGAAGAAAAGAGGGAGGAGAACTTTTAGCTTTATGTGCCTTTTGGTTACCCTTTCATGCAGGAAAGGGTGGGGTTTATATAGGCCCCAACTGATTTGAATTTAGAGCTCAAATGTGTCATCTCTCGGATTTCTAGGGTCTTGGCGGTACTACCACCATAACTGGGCAGTACTACCTCTCGGAGACCGAGCTTAGGCGGTACCACCGCCTAACAGGGTTGGTACCACCGCCCAGTCTCGCTCGGAGACTGAGCCCAAGCTGTACCACCGCCTGACAAGGACGGTACCACAGCCCAATCTCGCTCGGAGACTGAGCCCGGGCGGTACCACCACCTGACTTGGGCAGTTGCACTGCCTAGTTTTCCTGAGCTCCTGGGCGGTGCCACCGCCGGCCAGGAAATCTGGGTCCGAATGGGCTGATCCATTTGGCCCAATTTGGGTCTGTCAAGAGCCCAATTGCCCCCAGATTAAGTTAATGGGATCATCTCCCATTCTTAACTTAATCTACGTGCTAACTACGATATTTCTTAAGACATTTTATAAACCAAGTTATAGTGGTTCGGTCATCATGACCTACATCCACTCTATCGATTCCTCTTTCGTCGAGGCCACTAGCATCCACTAATGATCTTCCTTTAATAAGCAAAGATCAATCTTCTTCTTACAACTCTATTTTCCTTTTGCAAGCTCCGGAGAGAACCTTTACACCCTCTTTTTACAAAGCTTCCCTCACACTCTCCCTTAGAATGACCTCTAAACTTTAGGAGGAGGGACTCTATATTTTATAAAGGTTTTCAACTCTAAAAATACAGAGTTTTTGTTCACTTTTCTTCCTACTCTATGCAGGAATATATAGGATATTTATAGACCCTAAATGGCTTCAAAGCTTGGAGTCAAAATTCAAATCTCTGAAATTTCAAGGTACAGGCGATACCACCGCCTGCACTGGGCGGTACCACCACCTACAGCCTGACATTGGGTAGTACCACCATCCAGTCTGGTGGTACCACCACCCAGACTAGCGGTACCACCATCTGACATAATCTCGGAGACCGTGCCACGATGGTTTCACTTGTTTGGTCATTGTTTAGGCCTTTCACTTAGCCTAACACAGCCCAACCTTGGGCCCAACTATCCCCTAATTGGGTTGGCCCAAGTCTAATCCCAATTATGTGCTAACTATGAATTCTAAAACATTTACTAAGCTAAACAAGTCCATAAGTCTAGGTTTCTTCCAGCAAGCTTCCGGTGATCTTCCGACGGACTTCCGATGATCTCTCAGCAATGTTCCAGCAGACTCCTGACAAGCTCCTGGACTTCACGATGATCTTCTTGGTGAGTTCTAATGAGCTTCTTTGGCAACCTCCTAGACTTCTCGGTCAATTCCGGTAGAACTTCCGACGAACATCCGGACTTCTGACGAACTCTCAAACTCCCAATGAAATCGCGTTCTTGATTTCGGGACTTCATTTTGCTTTATGCCTTGCTATCATAGTTAATTCTGCATAAATAAAACCTACTTTGATCTAGACAATTATTACAAAGCTTTGAATCATGTTGTCCGGCATGTCATTGGGTCATCGACGTTTCGTCCAATTCTTCGGCGCATCGTCCTCTCTTGCGGCCTAT
This sequence comes from Musa acuminata subsp. malaccensis, assembly GCF_000313855.2. Lineage (NCBI taxonomy): Eukaryota > Viridiplantae > Streptophyta > Magnoliopsida > Zingiberales > Musaceae > Musa > Musa acuminata. The sequence goes on from NC_025202.1 coordinate 26,441,724, forward strand.
TGTCCAATCGGCCAGTTAACCTTCGCAACTCCGATTTCCATAGTGTAATTTTCGCTCTTCTTAGCCTGATGCCCGAATCCATGGCCCGAAGCCTTCTGCTGATATATCGACCGATCCTCCGGCTTGACGTTCAATCTTTTGACATATTTCACCGACCCAACATGATTCTTCCTACTTTAATTGTCTCTCCCTAATCGAAGCATCATGTGTCACTCAAAACACAAATCAAATCATAAATACTTATCAATTGGTTTTATCAGTAAAATCCGAGATTCAACAATCTCCTCCTTTTTGATGATGACAACGAATTGATGACGAAGTTTAAACAAATTCCCCCTATCAATATGGCATATTGATAGAATTCTTGGATTCAAAAATCCAAGCAACATGTCATGATAAAATCATGCATAACATCAACATACTTCTCCCCCTTTGTCATCAACATAAATGAAAAATTCAATTATCAAGTGTTTTAGACAAACAAGTTCTAATTCATTACATAATAAACATAATTTCCAGTTTTATTATTATGCAAGCTAGCAATAATTAAAGATGTGCAAGTTTAGCATGTTTGCTTTTCTTGAGATAGTAACTTTTTGCTTCTTTTTAGATTATAAGCCAACAATTTTTACGATATGCAAGTTTTACAACATACAACTAGCATATTTGTTCATCTCCTAACAACATGCATAATCACCAAATCATCATTAATTTTGAAGATATGCAAGATTGTAAATTTTGCAAGTTTGCATTTTTACTTCTTAAGATAAGCAAGCTAACAATCTTCGGTGATGTTCAAGATAGCATTTTCTTCTCTTTTAAGAAGTGTGATTTTTTTTGCTTCCTTTGCAAAACGCAAGCTAACAAAATTTTACAACATGGAAGCTAGCAATTTGGCAAGTGTTACTTCTCTTTGAAGTATAAAGGTTAACAAGTTTTTGA
>NC_025202.1:26460865-26473574 GCF_000313855.2 Musa acuminata subsp. malaccensis
ATAATTATAGTGTACTGCAATAGCTAACAGAATTCAGATGGATTTTAGCATAGCTACGGGTGAGAAGGTTTTGTCATAGTCAACACCTTGCCTTTGACGATACCCCTTAGCCTTATAGGTCTCCACCTTTCCATCTACTTCGATCTTTTTTTTGAAGATCCACTTGTAACCAATGGGTACAATATCCTTTAGTGCATCAACTAGGTTCCAAGCCTTGTTGGAATACATGGAATCTATCTTAGAATTTATGGCTTTTTGCCACTTCCCAGAGTCTATACTCATAATAGCCTCCTTGTAGGTCTAAGGGTTATTCCTCTCATGACACTAAGGGCGGATGATCCTATATTGACACTCAATAGCCCTTATAAGGTTGGCTACCACTTTCGATGATCGATTGTGCTAGATTTGAAACCTCCAGACCTATAAGTTCGGTATCAAAGAGTGGAGTACTCATACAGGACATCCTTGGGGTCTTAAGTTTAAGGACCAGATACACCACTGTAATGACATAATTGTTGTCCAATAAAAATGCATCATCAACCTGTTAGGACCCTTTTTCTGAGCTTTTGAATAATGTTTATTGAGTCTGTTTAGTCCAATTGTTTATTGAGTCGGTTTGGTTCAGTTAGAATCAAGTAGAGGTTTATTTAATATTTATTTATTATTAGAGTTCAAGTTCTGATGGACTCTGGGTGAAACTCTATAAATAGGGATGTAACTGCTTCTTTTCAGTAATCTATGAAAAATACTATTCTGTCTTTTAACAAACCCTAGGAGGCCGATCCCCTCGAAGCGATCAAGGAGGCCGATCCCCTCGAAGTGATCATTATCATCCCCATTTCTCCCATTTCTTCCACGATAAGACCTTAGGGTCTTATCATTTGGTATCAGAGCCTACGATAAGACTTTAGGGTCTTATCATTTGGTATTAGAGCCTACGATAAGACTTTAGGGTCTTATCATTTGGTATCAGAGCATTCTCATTTCTTCCATTTCTTCTACGATAAGATCTTAGGGTCTTACCATTTGGTATCAGAGCCTACAATAAGACCTTTAGGGTCTTATCGTAGAAGAAATGGGAGAAATAGGGATGATAATGATCACTTCGAGGGGATCGGCCTCCTTGATCCCCTATGAGTACTCCACTCATAGGGTCTTATCGTATATATTATAACGTGTGGTATAGGAGTACATATATGTTATGAGATAGGATATAGAAGTTCATAAATTTGCTAAGTTTCCTATATATGTATATAAGCATTTTGAATTATTTCAACATAAAATTTTACCTATTTATTTTGCATATATTATGTTGTAGGTATATGCTTGTAAAGAAAGTTATAGGATTCATGGTTTACCATTAAATATTTTTTACTGATGATTTTAAAATATTATATACATGACATAATACATGCTTACCTAAATAAAGATATAAAGACTTATACTTATGATTACTCATTGTAGCTCTTATATTACAAGTAAAGATACTAGCACCCAACCAAGTGATTACGTGCGAGCACATGCTAGTGTAGATATAAGCGATGACCTATGGGCATTTGTATGTATATAACTTTTAGACATATTATGTATATGTGTTTTTCTTTTGGTTAAATATTATAATTATATATAGGTGTCCAAATCAATATGTATCAGGGAAACCCTATCATTTTGTTTAGTAAATTAGTATATTTTAAATTTAAGATTACTTATACTTCTATTGATAGTGGCATCCTACTTCAGCTATGCATATAGGATATGGGTGGGACTAGGAGTAGAGTGTTACACTCGAAGCCCTTGGACATTCAATCATTCAGACCCTTATATGCTCGAGCCTTTTTGGTTGTCAAATCCTTCACACTTCAAATCCAAATGTCATCCTCTTTAGGGTCATCCCCCACTTTCGAGCATGAGTTAGGCAACTCTCTGGTCTTGTCATTGCCTTTGGTTTTGGTTTCAGATGCTTCCTCCTCTAGTGAAGGGGTTGGAATTATCATAACAAGGGAGGCTACCCCCTTCGGGGTGAGTCCCTCGGGCAGTCAGATCTCATAGATCGCATCAAGATCCTATAATTTTTACTCTTGGACCTTTAAGGCTAACCTTGAGCATATTAGGGAAGATTTTAATATTCCTATTGAGTTCAAGCTAATTGCTACTTAGCCTAATGACTGACTTTATGCATCACACCATTACTTTTGTACCTCCTTTGATGCCTTATAAGTGGGGCTCAAATTCCCTCTCGATCCTTTTTTGAAATTCATCATTTAAATTCCCTCTCCAAACTCCTGGCATTATCTAGTCGCTTTTGTCAGAGAGTACCGGAGGCTTGTCATTTCTCCATCGCTAACCCTTCTATTGGCTTACTTCAACCTAAGCCCCTCTCCTCGAGGTCAATATCTGAATATGCCCATCTTACTCTTTTTGTTGAGTTCATTCTAACATGTGTCTCTTGTGTAGGAATGATTCTCGATGAAAACGTATTCCAAGCTATTGAGGTTTTCAAGCTCCCCCAACAGCAAGGGAGGAAACATATGACCAATAGGCCTTTACCAACCTGATGGGTCGAGGCTATCACTTGAAGCCATAGAAGGGATGAGCACCCACCCGAAATACACGAGGCGGCTCATGCCATCATCAACAATTAGGACCAAATGATTATAGTCAAGGCATGGCCCTATAAATGCTTGGTGGCTGTAGTGCCACCACCACCATTGCCCTTACATAATCAACACCAAAGGGGTGTCAAGTGTAAAAGTCCTCATTTTTAAAAATTTTATAAGGGTTTATTTGTAATATAAGGACCTAAATATAAATATTAGTAATTTGATATGATTTGTAAAAGATTTATATTAAGATTAAAAAAAAGTGGAGGACATATGTCAGTAACTAACCTAAGGATGGTGCCACCTATGTTTGTTCTATGGATGACACAAGGTTCTTTCACGCATGCTTGCTACCTTGCAATCCTTATATTAGCTAAACCTAATACAACTAAAGGAGAAACTAAAGGAGAACTTAATAAAGGAGCTGCAACCAGCATAGGCTTGAGAAGAGAAGGGAATTAGAATTGAATTGAAGAAGAAGAAGATTTGCTTTGGCTTGATTTTTTTTCATCAATTCTCCACATTTGGGAATCATATTTTTCTAAGGCAAGTATTCTAACCCTTTCCTATAGTGAATCTAAAATTTTAAAATTTTAAAATTTTTAAAATTTTTGGAAGATTTTGGCTTCGTACATGATATTTCTGTCATTTGGGAATAAAAATGTGAATCTAAAATTTTTTGAGATTTGACCTTTCTATATTATTCTATCTATAACTTTATGTACTGATTTTTATTTAGGAAAAACTAAATTCATCCGAAAATAGACTCATAGCTCTTTCTTTTGACACTAAGATTAATAAATTTAGGGTCTAATTACCTATCCAAACTGTTATTTCAGCTAATCCTATGAAATCTGTAAAACATAGACTATTGGTTTTGACCTTTCAGTACTCTCTTACTTATAATTCTCTGTTTAAAATCTAATTTTTATGAAATATGATTTATTAGAAATTAGACTCATAAATCTTTCTATGCGATTTGAAAGATTTGGAGTATAAATACCTATTAAAGCATCTGTTCTAATCAACTCTATGAATTCTATAAAATAGAGATAATGTTCTTTGACCTTTGATTACTAAACTATTTATAACTCCTTGTTAGAGACTTCAATTCATACAAAACTTGATTTAATTAAAACTAGATTAACACATCTTTTGAATAACACCTATTTTGTATAAATTAGAGCATAATCGGTGATTCAAATACTTTATGAACCATGCCTCTCAAATTATGCCAAAATTGAGCTTTTATTGATTCTATCTATTCTGATTTCATCTCTTTCGGAAATTGATTTCATGCTAAAATCCTTACTTCAAATGAACTTTATATTATTGTTTTGAATTTTTATATACTCTTGTCCTACAAGTATTTGCATATCTGAATCTATTATGTTAAAGTTTATGTTTGTATTGCAATGTTTCGTATAGGCACATGCATTTCGTTGTTCCACATGTGCTTTCGATATGTGCCAATTTTATTGTTCGTAATATCCTTTTATACTCTAGTATTTATGGAATAATATGAACCTTTACCAAAAATGGTAAAGGGAGTTAAGCTTAGAGTAGCGATACTTTACCAACCCCCTATGACTTCACTCAGACATAGGTGGATGGAGCTCCCAAACGTGGGAGACTTATGTTTGGTGGTCATTCAGAAATGAATGAACCATATTATGTTGTGATCCCACTTCGCCTTTTATGTGTTTGATATAATATCCAGAGCTTTAGTTATATACTTCTATGTGTGCTTTTGATAAGAATGAAATGAATGCAATGTCAAATACGATGTTTGAGCTTTTGTTTCATATTTATTCTTTGATATGTTCCGAAATGCTTCTTATGCCTCCGAAATGTTCATACGCCATCAATAAGCTTTGAAATATTCTACATACCATTGATATGCTCTAAAACCTTTCATACGTCATTGATATACTCTGAAATGTGTCATTTATTATTGATATGCTCCGAAACATTTAATGCGCTATTGATATGCTCCGAAATATTTTATATAACATTTATATAGTCTGAAACATTTCATACGCTATTGATATGCTCCAAAATATTTCATATTCCATTGATATGTTCTGAAATATTTCATACCCCATTGATATGCTCCGAAATATTTCATATACTATTGATATGCTTTGAAACATTTTTCTTCACCCTTGATATGCTCCGAAATGTTTCATATGTTATTGATATGCTTCGTAACATATCATACACCATTGATATGCCTCAAAATGCTCATTATGTCATTGATATACTCCAATTAGTCTTTACTTCCTTATTATTATGAACAAAATATGCTTCAAATAAAATAACATTGTAATTCTATATTCGTTGAGTGACTATCTATGAACTCTTGTATCCTTGCTGCCTTATTTGTTTGAAACTACCCTCTTTCACCATGAATATGTTAGTTGCTTACTGAGCTTTATATGCTCACTTTGTTACTATATAGATATTTCAAGATAGCTTGTCGCTCACTAGAATGTTTAAATTGGGTTAAGACAGTGGAAAGCTAGAAGATTTTGGGTCAAACCTTTAGTGGATAATATGTTTCTGTTATATAAGTATACTTGTTATCTAATAAAATGTTGATGGTAAATCTAAACTTACAAGTTTTGTAAAAGTTTAAAGGACCTCTCATGTTTAGGATTTTGGAGTGTTAAGTTTAATTTGTGTAATGATATGAACATGTGATAAATATTGATTTTTGTGATTATATAGAATACCATACTTGTGGATTTATGAGGTGGTTATTGTCTTGGTGAGTTAGCTTTAGATTTTATGATTCATTGTGGTATATAATTTTAAACTACATAGGATTTATAAATTATGGATTATGGAAGGAATTTTGACTCGAATATTTTCTTAATAGCCACAAATATGTGTTTAGATCTTGGATTATTGTTTAATTATAATATTATTGATTTTAAAATAGATTCGTGCTTCCTGAATGTGATAAGAGCTCCCGCAAGAGTGGGAGTCAGGATGGATAATATAGTTCGACTATAATGTCGGGCGACCAACCAATTGCCACCCAATCCCTATGACAAGGCAAGCCAAGCTTGGTCACTATGTTTAACTTGTGCCCCATTGACTCGTTGACCTACTAGTGCAAAATGGTGGCCAAGTAGCCGAAGGGGAGGAGGGATCTTCCTATGTCAACTTGGTCACGATGGATGCCAATTGGACTTGGGATATGCCCCATAAGGCCGCGATCTGAAACCATGACATTCTCCTCCCGAGTCTGAACAAGGGGTTCTACATGAGGCCTTATGAGTACCTCATAGCTGATGCCCACAAGTCCATTGTCATGGTAAGTTCTACTACCATGTCTTGGTTGATTTATTGACATCTTTGAGATTTTTGCTAACTTCTTCCATTTTGCAATAGGGACACCACTTAATTGTGGCATTAATTAACTAGGTCTAGGATTCCTTGGCTGCCCTAGCCGAGGTGCTGAAGGAGAGGGATGACTTGACGATGAAGGAAGTCAAGAGTGATTCCTTGGCCAATAAGTCAGGGTAGCTTCGAGTCTAGAAGATGGACTTGGAGAGGGAGTTAATGATGGTGCAACATCGCTCGACAGACTTGGTGAGTCAGCTAGATATCGCCAAACAAATGCAAAGATGGTTGCCCTCTGTGTAGAGAACACTAGTCTATAGCAAGTGGTGGAGGGGCTCATAAAGCAACTCCGGTTAGAGGTGGCATGGAGATCCAAGCATGAGGCTAGGAGGGTGGCCAAATACAAGGTGTTGAAGGGCTTTGAGAAGGGTTTGACCCGACTCTCCTTCAACACCTAGCACTTTGGCTATCAACTCACAATATCCCAAATATGTTACAACTACCCTAGCATCACACTCTTGGAGGTCCTCAATGACAAGTGCTTGACCAATGGCAAGGTGGTCTTCATCGAATTAGATGACATTGATGTCTGCAGCAAGTCTACCTCGCATGTGGAAGAAGGTAAAGTCAAGTTTGGCTAAGAGGTGGAGGGAGATTGTTGAGACTTGGATCTTGATGATAAAATTAATTAATGAATTTGACGAACTAATATACTTTTGAGATAAGTGATATAAGAAATACTTCGATCATAGACTTAGATCACTGAAGGGCCAAATATCAAGTAGAAAAGTCACGCACTATGTCGAAAGATTATCCTATCAAAAATTAGATGTTGAGCCAAAGAATTGATTGATATATCAAAAAATATACTTCATACTAAAGGATTAGACATTGTGCTAGAATGATCAAATATCGTGCTAAAAGATAAGATGTTATGGTATAGTCGACATGCTAAAGGATTGGGTGATATGCCAAGGATAGGGCGATGGGCCGGAGGTTCACAAAAAGTATTGAAAGATCATATAATATGCTAAAATCATTGAAGACATACTAGATGAGCGGTTGATAAGATAAGATTTCAGTCAATGTAAATTTGGAATAATTTGAGTCGATATTAGGCTGAAACAAACTCTTATTAAAAGCCATTAGTTTTTAAGTTGGGCCAAATTTGAATTATTAAAAAGCTAAACACATGGCCTAAACTATCTAGATCAGCAATGGTACTACCTATGGCAGTGGTAGTATCACCAAAGTTGAGTTTTACGATGTTATGTCAAAAATTATGATGGTAGTACCATTGAAGTCTAGTATTATGGCTCCGTGTCAAAAATTATGACAATAGTACCATGTAAGTATAGATTTACAACTTCTTATAAAAATTTATGATGAATGTATTATAAGAGTCTAATATTGTGGCTTTGTTTTAAAGATTACGATGGTATATCATCCAAAGTTAATGATAGTACTACTCGTATCCTGAAATATTATAAATTTAAATTTTAGCTCTAATTTGGCAGTCTTTTGAGGGCTACAAATATCCTACTTAGGTTTAATTAATTGAGCATCCATTTTTGAGTTTATGAAGTCTCATAGCGCTCTCTTTGAATATTATTTGAGTCTCTTCTTTCTTTCTCTTGAGTTTAGTTATGCTGCTAAGTCATAGGAGGTAAGAGGTCTATTATAAAAGAGTGAATATGAAGGTTCTCTCCTTAGCCTAAGACAAAAAGATAGACTTGGTTATAAAGGGTTATTGATCTCAATACATTGGAAGATAGATTAGTAGTGAAAGTCGATGACTTTGAGGGAAGAGGAATCAAGAGTAGATATAGGTAAGAAAGACCAAACCACTATAGATCGATTTACATTTCTTCTCTTACTTGTGGCTTATGTTTTTGAATGTTTACTTATTATCATTCACTTTACTCATACTCAATATTTAGTTAATCATATTTTTAATATGTATTTTTCTTGATTAAATTTTAAAGTTAGTTAAAATTTACTATAGTACTAATTCACCCCCCTCCCCTCCTTAGGGCTATTAAGATCCTAATAATTCGTATAAAAGCCTACTTCTTTCAATTAGATTAATACCTAAGAGAGATTTAATGATTTTTTCAAGTAATCAAGAGGATCATTCCATCACATATCCTCCTATATTTGATGGGACAAACTACACCTATTGAAAAATTAGAATGAGCATTTTATTATATTATATAAATTATTTTTTATGGAATATTATCAAATTTGATTTTTAAAAATCTACTAAACTAATCGATAAATAAATGAAATGATTTTGAAAAGAGAATTTTTTTAAAATGCTAAAACTATACATATTTAATTAAGTTTTTACTTGTGATACCATACATGACATATGGTATATCATTGAGTGAAAAAATCTAAAATTAATCTTCTTATTTATAGTCATAAGTTATTTAAAATGAAACTAAGTGAGTCATTAGTGATATATACACCTGTTTTATGAAAAAAAATATTTTTATGATAAATATTAGAAAATTTTAAAGTTAAATGTAAGTTACTTGATATGGTTCTTATTAAATAAGATTATGTATTTAGAAAAGAATATATTGGCTTCATAAGTAATAGCATACATCATAATCCAATCAAATTTGTAAAAGGACCCGCATTACATACTCATACAACATATAAGATTAAATATAACTTTTATGATAAGTTTAGTCATTATACTTAGTCATACCGCCTTAAGGAAAATAGTCATCTTAAATTAGTATAGGTTCCAAAAGGAACCATAAGTAATTTAAAATCAAAAGGCAAGAAAGATATAACTATGAAGGACCCAAAGTTAGAAATAAAAGATGATATTTTGATAATAGATGATCTACAAATTCAAAACGTACATTTGCCCTAAGCTTACTTATCTATAGGTCTACCATTGGCTTCCTTTTCTATGGTATTAGTGCCTTCCTAGAGTAGGGACATAAGATCATCATTGAAGTCCACATTCATGTCTGTTTGAATGTTTGCATCCTTGAGCAGCTTAGTAAATGGGTGCTCCTTGACTTGCAAGTTCAAGTACTTGGCCATCATCGATGGGAGGGCCAAAAGACCTACTCCATATAAACCACAATGACTTTGGTTGCTCTCTTCGAGGTTAGTGCCTCCTCAACTTGTAGGTGTTATACCCAAATCAACTACTTGAGTCTATAAGATGTTGATTTGACCTTAAAGCTTCAATAAATCATCCTCTATCCAACAAATTATGCTCTCGAATCATCTTCAAGATGTTTGCTTGATTGGCATTATTTTGTTATAGAGAACCAATGTGCTCCTACACCAAGGAGAATTTCACCTTCATGTCAATGATAGCCTACGAGTCAACCTCGACCTATAGCTCGACCATCTCCTCATTCAGGTAGGAGATGATGCTCAAGTCATCAACTTGGCCAATCAAACCAATTGAATATTAGTTTTGTTATGCAACGACAATTCATCAGTAAGCTAAAAAAAGTAAATTAATGTGAGACTCCAAAAGTAGACACAACTCACCATTATGGCTTGCTTAGTTACCTCTTCGATCATTACCACAAAGGGTATTATCTATATCTCCTTAGTCAGTAAAGGGATGAGAGCTTCCTAGAGGTAGCAGCTTGCTAACCTCCCATCCTCAAATAGCTTGACGGTGGTGTTCAAGTCCCATCTCACCTCTCGTGACTCTTAGGATATTGAATATCATAGTGAAATTGATATATTGGAGGATAAGACAATATATCAAAGGATGAAACAAAATACTGAAAGTTTCGACAATATGGTAGAAGTGGATAACATATCAAAAGTTTTGACAATATGTCAAAAGGGTGATTGATATATCTAACCTTATTTCAAGATAAATTTGAGTACATTTAGAGTTCAATTAGGCTAAATCTAAGTGATATTAAGTTCAGGACTGAATTGGAACAAGGTGGCCTATTCCATCAGCTATATTGTGCCTATAAAGGGTGGTACTACCTAGCCCTAGTAGTGGTGCCGCCCATCTCAAGCAATGATATTGCCTTGAGTTTGCGGATAGTGCAGTTGACACTGTTTCAACAATTCGTTAGTAGTACCACTAGTATCACTCTTTTAGGATACTTTTTTTTGATTCACTTGATGTTTTGATAGTGCTTGGGCCCTCTATAAATAACTCACTAGGTTTGTGAGTTAATTATTTTAAAGAGTTTCTAAGCTTAAGTTTGAAGTTCAAGAAGTCATTTCTTGTTCAAGTATTAGAAAAGAAGGATTGAAAGTGGTTGATGATAAGGACAACCGAGCTAATTTATTTTTCTTCCTTACTTATGCCTATTTACTTGTTTAAACTAAATTTCATATACCTATGTCTTTAGTTAGATTAAAATATTAAAGTTTTAAAATATACACAAACACTAATTCACTCCTTTTTAGATAGTTAAATACTTCATTCCAAACATAATATTGAAATTATTCCTTTGCAATTGAATCAAATCAAGAAGATTTCCGTAGCCATCAATAATAAATATCAAACATAAATATGTGTATTAATCACTTTCAGACTATTTGATATTCAAAATAACATTCAACATCCAAAGTATATGAATCAAATTATCTTCTAAATAAAATGTTATAAATGAGTAGACGCTGAAAATAAAATTTATCAATCCTTGTTGTATCTAATAATTCTTGTTCCCTAATAAATTATAACCTAATCCTTGATATCATAAATTGTAACCCCCAACCTATAGCAAAGTTAAAGTGGTCCAACGCTGTATTTCTCCATAGGAAATTTATTAGTGGTACATAAGATGAGGATTGTGGCATTGTACCACTTTGGATTTTTGCATGGTTAGAGGCATCATAAAACCATTATATGTCGTTGAATTCTTTTTGTACGTCTCTCTTTTGTCTATATTTCCCGTTTAGGTATCAATTGGTTGTCTCGTCGTTATTCTTCATTCATATCTTTCTGATACTATGAGATGATTCAATTATGTATATTATGATTCATTTCATTCAAAATGAAGCTTGACCTTGGTTATCAAGTTCATTTGCTTCAATATTTTTAATTATTTTTTATTCATTTAGATTAAATTTTATTTGCTATATCTGATGAAATTCAAGTCCTAATATAACTAATGAATACAAATATATATAAGATCATACACCAATGCAACTCAGAAGTCTAAGCTATAAAATTATGGATCAAACTTATAATAAGTCACTTCACACGTTCATGGGACTATTTGTTGTAGTTGTATTGTATAATTTTTTTCTCTCGTATACATTTATGAGTATTAAAGACATATTTCCTTTTTATTTCAGTTATCACATAGGAACGTCGACAGCGGTGTCTGGTGAGAGAAGGCCCAGCAGATCCACATGATTACCTCTGTGGGCAAGAAGGTGGGGCCACGTGATGGGATAATATTCATTTGGGACGCGTCTTTCCCACCAAATTGACGCACGTGCTTACCTCTGTGGGCAAGAAGGTGGGGCCCTCCTCACTTCCCCTCTGTGGGCGGCCGTTACTTCACTTTTACCTTCCCACGGCCGTTTCGACGGTTGCGTGGGTTTGACTGACCTTTTTGTGTGTATTTTGTGTAGATATTATGCCGCGCTTCTCACGCGACGCACCGCCGCCCGACGTCCCTCCCGTGTCAATTAGTCAACGCGTTGTTTTGTCTTATCTCTCTAGAAATAGTCGATGAGGTACTTGCGATGATATCTCTACCTCCGTCTGCCGTCATCGTCTTCATCTTCCTCCACTGCTCCTCTCCGAGAAGCTTCCCCCACCGTGAATGATCTAGCTGCCTCTCGCTCTTTCCCAACCAGCCGACACCAACAATAAAATACTTTTCCCCCTCCCTCTATTTATAGTCACTGATATCCCAAGTAGAGATGCATGTCAGCCAATCCCACGAGATCGAAAACCAACAGCTACTAGTGTTGATACAGCTTTCTTATCCCATCTCGACCATCCACAGTGATAGATCATCAAAGATAAGTTCCCCTTCCGACTTGTAAAGCAATCCTATCAAGTGATGTCACAGTTGATTCTCGTCAATCCAACGGAGGAGGCCGCTGCAGCAGCTACTTCGACCATCTCTTCCACCTTCGCACATCCAAACAAAAGCAGCAGTAAGAATCGCCCAGTCCTTTGTAGACTTTGGTGCATGCTGTCACCCAATAAGCAGCACGACAAAGGCGCAGCAGCAGAAGCGGAAATCTATGAGCCACCTCGTCACACCCTGACGTTGTCGGAACGAGCCAGACCGCCTCCCGAGCTGGAACGAGTCTTCAACTACTTGGACGAGAACGGCGACGGAAAGATCTCCCCCGCCGAGCTGCAAAAATGCATGAGGGCCGCAGGGGAGGAGATATCACCTGAGGACGCCCGGTCCGCGGTGGAGTCGAGCGACTCCGACGGCGATGGGTTGCTGGGAATGGAGGATTTTGTGAAGCTGGTGGAGCCGGAGGGGGAGGAGGAGAAGGGGAGGAACCTGAGGGATGCCTTCGGGATGTATGCAACGGAAGGGCAGGGATGCATCACCCCCTCGAGCCTCCGTCGAATGCTCAAACGCCTAGGCGAGTCGAGGTCCGTCGAGGAGTGCGCCAGGATGATTCAAACCTTTGACCTCAATAACGATGGCGTGCTCAGCTTCGACGAATTCAAGATCATGATGCTTTGATTCTTGATCCGACCTTAAATACTGACGACTGCTCTCCTACGTGTGCATCGCACTCATTCTTCTGTTTATTTATATATATAT
>NC_025202.1:26473594-26490356 GCF_000313855.2 Musa acuminata subsp. malaccensis
GGGGGGGGGGGGGCGAATTAATACAACAGAAAATTAAGTTCTTCAACTTAAGATCAAACAAAAATATAGTTGAAGTAAAGCAACGGAAGCAGTTTATAGTCCCATTAGTCCCACATCGGAAGTGACTCGAGCCTGATAGGCTAACTAGTCTATCAACTTCGTTTGGTCTAAACCACTGATCAAAATACTTAAGCTGAAGTTAACTTTCGATGTGGGACTAATCACCCAGATCGAACCCTAGCATAGTGTAGTGGTGACTCCGTCTACGGGTAGTCCTTTCCTACTCGAGCCCCCTCACCAGTAGTCCTTTCCTACTCGAGCCCCCTCACCATGCCTAAATGCTAGGTCGGCTCTGATACCAAATATCAGGACCCGAGCCTGATGGGCTAACTAGCTTATCAACTTCGTTTGGTCTAAACCACTGACCAAAATGCTTAAGCTAAAGTTTATAGTAGTACACTCATCAGACCCTTATAAGCCAATCTTAATCTTACCCACTTTCAAAGACCCTTATAAGCCAATCTTAATCTTACCCACTTTCAATGTGGGACTAATCAAGGGTAATACAATCACCCCCACTCAAATGCTTGACGTCCTCGTCAAGGCCCAACATAACCCAGAACGAACCCTAGGCCAGTGGTGGCTCCACGTTGTGACGAGTCCTCTGACTCCGTCTACGGGTAGCCCTTTCTTACTCGAGCCCCCTCACTATGCCCAAATGCTAGGTCGGCTTTGATACCAAATATTAGGACCCAAGCCTGATGGGCTAATTGACCTATCAACTTTGTTTGGTCTAAACCACTGACCAAAATGCTTAAGCTGAAGTTTATAATAATACACTCATCAGACCCTTATAAGCCAATCTTAATCTTACCCACTTTCAATGTGGGACTAATCAAGGGTATTACAATCGGCCAGGAAATCTGGGTCCGAATGGGCTGATCCATTCGGCCCAATTTGGGTCTGTCAAGGGCCTAATTGGCCCCAGATTAAGTTAATGGGATCACCTCCCATTCCTAACTTAATCTTCATGCTAACTATGACATTTAAGACATTAATACTACAATTTGTGTTCCAGTGCGTCAATCGCTTCTTCCGACGAGCTTCCGGCGAACATCCGATGAACCCTCGGTGATGCTTCGGTAGACTTCCGACAAACTCCTGGACTTGCGACGACCCACTTGGCGAGTTCCGACGAGCTTCTTTGGTAAGCTCCTAGACTTCTCGAATTTGTTCCCGTAGAACCTCCGATGATCGTTTGGACTTCCGTCGAACTCTCGAACTACCAACGTGATCTTTGTCTTAACTTCGGTTCAACACCTACTGCATGTCTTACTGCCATCGTAGTTAATCCTGCACATGTAAAACAAACTTTGATCTAGATAATTAATACTAGGCATTAATCAAGTTGTCCGGCATGTCATTGGTCCCTCGACGCTTCGTCTGATTCTTCAGCGCATCGTCCTCTCCTACGACCTATTGCCCAATCGGCCAGTTGACTCCGCAACTCCAATATCCTTAGTGCAATGTCCACTCTTCTTGGCCTGATGCCCGAATCCACGGCCCGAAGTCTTCTGGCGATACGTCAACCGATCCACCGGCCCGACGTCCAATCTTCTAACATGTTCCTCCGGCCCAACATTATTTTTCCTGCTTAAATTGTCTCATTTTGATCGAAGCATCTTGCGTCATTCAAAATACAGATTAAAACATAAACACAATTATCAATTGGTTTCATCATCAAAATATGAGATTCAACAATCTCCCCCTTTTTTATGATGACAACCAATTGATGACGGAGTTAAACTTAACTCCCAGAGTTTAAACAAACTCCCCCTATCAATATGGCTTATTAATAGAAACTCTTGGATTCAAAAATCTAAGCAACATGTCATGATCAAATCATGCATGTCATCAACATACTTCTCCCCCTTTATCATCAACAAAAAGGAGAAGTTCCAACTCTTATATGTTTGTGATATTAATTCAACTTATTGTATGAAAAATATAATATCAAGTTTTATCATCATGCAGTTCTGAAGTTAGAAAATTTAGCAAGTGTTGCATCATGCTTAGAATATTCAAGCTATCAAGTTTTAGATATGCAAGTTTTACAACATACAAGATATCACTTTTTGTAATTTTTGTTTCTTAAGATGTTCAAGATAGCAAGATCTTTCTTCTCTTTTGAGAAGTACCATTTTTTACTTCTTTGCAAAGTGTAAGTTAGCATGTTTTGCATTTGGAGATAGGCAAGATAGCATATTTGGTATGCAAATTTATAGTATGCAAGCTATTAAATTTTACACATAAAAAGTTAGTAAAATTTTACATCTCTTGCCTCTTTTTGAAATGTGTAACTTAGCAAACATTGCTTCTCTTGAGATTTGCAATATAACATTTCTTCCTTCCTTTTTGAGATTAGCAAGCTAGCAAGTTTGCTCCCCCATGTCATTGTCAAATAGAAGGGAATAACAATACAATAGTGTAGAGTGACCCTCTTGGTTGTCAAAAAGAGCCATTTCTCTTGGGTGTTAATCAAACTGAGAAATAACAAGGCTCTGATACTAATTGTTATGATCAAAAGCACTAAGAGGGGGTGGGGGGGGGGGGGGGTGGTGAATTAGTGCAGCGGAAAACTTTTTTTGGTTTAAAACGACGTTTGTATGATGAAAGCATTTTCGATGAAAACCATTTCGGAAAGTTCTTCAACTTAAGATCAAACAAAAGTATAGTTGAAGTAAAGCAACAGAGGCAATTTGCAGTTAAGATAGAGAGCAGAATGTAATTGCAAACCGAGATTTAGAGTGGTTCGGTCAATCTTGACCTACATCCACTTTTGGCTTCCTCCTCCGATGAGGTTACCGACGTCCACTAGAGGCCTTTCTTCAATAGGCGAAGGCCAACCACCCTTTTACAGCTTTACTCCTTTTGACAGGCTTAGGAGATAACCCTTATAGATTTTCACTCATCTCTTGAATGATCAAATCTTAGAAGAAAAGAGGGAGAAGAACTTCTAGCCTTTTATAATATTTTTAAGCTCTTCAATTCTCAGAATAAATGTAAGCTTTCGGTGTCCTTTCATGTGGAAAAGGGTGGGGTTTATATAGGCCCCAATTGATTTGAATTTGGAGCTCAAAAGTGTCATCTCCCGGATTTTCGGGGTCCTAGTGGTACCACCGCCAGAACTAGGCGGTACTACCGCTTGACACTGCTCGAAAATCGAGCTTAGGCAGTACCACCGCCTAACAAGAGTGGTACCACCGCTTGACTTCGCTCGGAGACCAAGCTCAGGTGGTACCACCGCTTGACTTCGCTCGGAGATTGAGCTTCTAGGCGGTGCCATCGTCGGCCAAGAAATCTGGGTCCGAATGGGCTGATTCATTCGGCCCAATTTGGGTCTATCAAGGGCCCAATTGGCCCCAGATTTAGTTAATGGGATCACCTCCCATTT
Organism: Musa acuminata subsp. malaccensis; assembly: GCF_000313855.2. Lineage (NCBI taxonomy): Eukaryota > Viridiplantae > Streptophyta > Magnoliopsida > Zingiberales > Musaceae > Musa > Musa acuminata. Next base: position 26,477,049 of record NC_025202.1, read on the forward strand.
CTAACTTAACCTTTATGCTAATTACGACATTTAAGATATTAATACTGTAACTTGTGTTCCGGTGCGTCAATCGCTTCTTCCGACGAGCTTCCGGTGAACTTCCGACGAACATCCGACGAACCCTCGGGGATGCTCCGGGGGACTTCTGGCAAACTCTTGGACTTGCGACAATCTACTTGGTGAGTTCCGACGAGCTTCTTTGGCAAGCTCATAGACTTCTCGGATTTGTTCTCGCAGAATCTCCGACGACCGTCCAAACTTCCATCGAACTCTCGAACTCCCAATATGATCTTTGTCTTGACTCCAGCTCAACTCCTGCTGCATGTCTTACTACCATCATAGTTAATCTACATATGTAAAATAAACTTCGATCTAGACAATTAATACTAAGCATTAATCAAGTTGTCTGGCATGTCATTGGTCCCTCGACGCTTCGTTCGATTCTTCGACGCATCGTCCTCTCCTGCGGCCTATTGGCCATTTGACTCCGTAACTCCGATATCCTTGGCACGATATCCGCTCTTCTTGGCCCGATGCCCGAATCCATGGTCCAAAGCCTTCTGTCGATACGTCGACCGATCCACCAGCCCGACGTCCAATCTTCTGACATGTTCCTCTGGCCCAACATGATTTTTCCTGCTTTAATTGTCTCATTCTAAACAAAGCATCCTGTTTCACTCAAAATGCAGATTAAAACATAAATACAATTATCAATTGGTTTCATCATCAAAATATGAGATTCTACAGTAATAAGATTATATCATATTTATAGTGATTATTTGGAAACATTTTAAATATTATACACAGCGATGTAATCCTTGTATCCTAGTTATTTTTTTATAATTATTGCTAGGATTTTGGGCAAGATAATCTAAGATTTATATATTCATTATTTTTATAGTAGATTTTTTTTTTTTTGTCCCGTGATTTTTACCCTTCATGTTGAAGAGGTCTTTCATGTAAATCTTGGTGTCTTATTTTATTATAATTTTTATTTAATTTTACTACATGTTATAGTCTACTTATATTTGTTCATATACAAAGTTCTCTTTTTATCCTATCAAGTCTCAATCTAAGTCACTATTTACAAAATGTAAAATATGCAAGACTAAGTCGAAACATTTCCAACAAATACCTCTTCGATGATTAATTTTTGGGTTTGATATGATCGAACTAGTCGATCAATACTGAAATAAAATTGTGTTTGAGAGAATACTTAAGATTTGTTTTATAAGTGACTAGTTTGAACAGAATCGTTAAGTTTGAACAGAATCGTTAAGGGCTAAATGGAACTGAAACCATTTCGAACACACCTAATCAAACTTATTTCAAAATAGGTTAATCCAATTTAGATAATTAATTTTTAATTTTAAGTAATTTATAAAATTCAAATGAATAGGTATGGTTCGATGAACTAGTTCAATTTAATTGAACTAAACTAGGATTTTGATCTAATTAGACTGATATTCTAAAAAAATTGTATCATTCCAAACATTCTCAAAAAAATATTAGATGTGAAAAGGAAAAAAAATCAACAATAAGACATCATAAAGACAACTTCAAGCAATAACCTTTAAGAATAGAATATTGAGAGTATATTAGTTCAATTTTTGAGATCTTTGGGCTTACTTGATATTTTTAAAATTAAAATCGATTTGATTCGATCCAAACCAGTTAATTGAACCAAAGAAGTGTACCCTCTGAAACCAAAACTATTTGAAGACTCTAAAATCGAACTAGTTTGAAATTGGTTTGACTTAGGTTTGGTTTGATTTTTTGGTTCGACTTAGTTATGAGGGGGATGTGTAGCATTTCGAGCAAAGACATGGCACTATGTTCATCGAACCTAGCGCTTGCAAAAACTAGATGTGCCGGTCAATGGGTTTAGACAATTGACTATTTAGCCACATATCAACCTGTTGTGAGCAGGTGTCACACAATTTGATCATCACCTGTTGGCTGTGTGTGATCCCCATGGCCTTCGGTAGTTAGCTTGTTGACCACGTGTCACTATATGATGACGTCATGTCTAATATATCACTCTTCACCTATCATTAGCTCCTCTACTTTTATGTCATTAGATCATAGGGCTATTGAGCCAAGAAGCATTTTGGCTTGCATTATTGACTTTGATAGTAGGTCTATTCATTAGCCTTTGGACCATGTGTTATCAAAATGTATGTTTAGCCTATAGATTATATATCATTGAAATGCAAATTTGACATGTAAGTTGTGTTGTTAAAATGCACATTCGACATATAGGTTGTGCATCATCAAAATACACAATCAACCAATTGATTGTGCATTGTCGAAATACATATTCGGCCCGTAGATTATTCAACTATGCGATCAGCCATTCGACTTAACTTGATCGTGTGTACCTACATGCATCACATTTGCCTCGATCCTTAGTGAGCACGTTGATTCAACCACATACCAAATGTATCCAAATCTAATCTCTATTGATTTGTTTGACATGAAGGTGATGTGGCGCTCATCGAGGCATCCACATATAAGTTGTATATGCGATCGAAGATTTGGAAGATCACAATGATTATAACACTCAGCCTCACCTAATGGCATGTCACGATATAGCTTATCAACTAAAGCGATGGGCGGTGAGGCAATTAGAGAAAAGGCCACTCGAGCACTACATATAGCCCTTGACAACATTCATCCTCTTCATGCCTTCTGCCATTCTTGGTATAGTGCTTGAGTCTCATGCACATTGAATTACAACTAGTTTGTCAATAGAAATAAAAATAATATGTATATATTACTCTTATTTAATGATATGATTTGTGATGTATATGCTTCATAGATATGATAAATGACATACTCCTGTTTTTTGCTTTTAAAGTTGAAGTACATACTTCCCAAAATATATTATTCATAATTTTCATATTTTTCATTGAGCATACAAAAGCATCATGTTTTTGTAGCAAGAAGACATGGTACTTCGGCGTAACAGGATAAAGTGTGTTAGTAGGCCTAAATATGAGGTTAAGTTATACTAATAAGTATTATATAGTTACTAGAAATGACGGTTGAATTTTAATCGACCTTCAGTAAATCTCAAGGCTTGAATGAGTTTGACTATGATTAGAGTAGAGAAGTTTGAGTTTTAAACATTATATATATAGAGGATAATAAGCTACCTAGGCATGGATAGAATAATAAAAGATAAATATAAATATAAATCAAAGAAGAGTGTTATATAAAAATGTTGAGATACATAAGTAAAATAGAAGGATGAGTTTAGACCAAAAAATCTTTGTTAAACCAAATTAAACTTAATTGAAGTTGTTACAACTTTATAATTATATTTAAAAAAAACTTAAAATAAGATCCAATGAGATTGAAACCTAGACCTATAATCTCTTAAGTACTTTTATCTTATTTTAGTCTCATCCTCTTAACCAACTTAATAACCCATGATGCTTTCTCTCTTACTTTAGTTATTCTCTTAGCTTTTCTCACGAAGGCTAGGAAACCCTAGCTCTAAGGAAGGTAGAGATAATAAAAACTCAATTATTCGCTTGCTATATCTAAGATTTTGGTTTTATAAAATATAAACTGATTTTTTCAATTGCTTTTCAGTAACCTCAACTTCAAATTTATATTTAATTTTTGGATATGTTTTCTATAAATCTCTTATGTATCCAAGACATCTAGTATGACTTTAATATGAGATCAATGTATAGAGTTATGAGTGTCATAATCTTAGGTATACAAAATCTCTTATTTCTGAGAAAGAGTTCTATTAGAGCTGAATTAAACTCTCTTAGAGATATGATTAGGCTCTAACCTTTTGATATATTTTAAATGATTCCCTTAAAGTTCTATAAGATTTAAAATTGAGTGAATACCACCTCTATATAGTATGATATAACGTTTTAAAATTCCCAACATAGTTTTAATAGAACAAAAAAGGTGTTGGTAGTTAAATTAAAAGGCTAGTTTAGCCTCTAATGATTTTATTCTAAGCTAAAAATTAGTGTGTATTTATTTCTATATATCTCCTAGTTTTCTACAAAATTTCATAATAATTCAATATTGTTTAGTTAGCTAAAATAGCGACATGAATTTTTTTTATAGCATTGCGCAATTGTTTAAGTGATATTAACTAGTTCATTTGATTATAGAGTATAAAAAATTATGGTAGAATTTAGATAAATTTTTAGGTTGAGTCCAGTCTATTTTATTAGGGATTTTATTAAAAAATTTCTATAAATTATTATAAATCAATAATTTAAGAGGTAGGGTTCTTAATTAGAGCATCTCATGACTCTATACTCTCAATTTGATAGGTGTACCACTCTCTAATATGCTCGATCATTAAGAAACATGATCTATCACTAGTATCTTTATTTTTATGTTAAATCATATATATATAAGTTTAATTCACTATAAAATGATGATCATATAAATTATTGTATTCATAAGATATCTTGAAAAGTATGTTTCGAATGATATAATTATCATGAGCTGGCCATAAGAGATATATGAATCTATATATTTTGTATATATAAAAATATATAAATTATGATAAAAATATATTATATATATGCATACATAATAAAGTATTATGTGGGAGTACATGTGTTTTCTATGATGCGCGGTGTGGGAGTGCACATCGTAAGTATTATGACATATGGTGTAGGAGTGCATATATGTTTTATGACATGCGGTGTGGGAGTGTATGTATATATTATTATGTGTGGTATGGGAGTGCAAATATATAGTACAATGATGTGTAGTGTGGGAATACATATGTTTTACCTATTTAATTTGTATATGCTATGTTATAGGGTTATGCTTACTAAGGAAGTCATAGGATAAGGGGTTTACCGTTAAATATTTTTTACTGATGATTTTGAAATATTATATAAATGACATAATATATGCTTACATAAATAAAACTATAAAGACTTATACTTATTAAGTGATTACTCATTATAGCTCTTATTTTACAAGTAAACATACTAGCACCCAATCAAGTGATTAGGCCAGAAAGTGAGCACGTGCGAGCCCATGATAGAACAGATATGAGCGATGACCTATGGGCATTTATATATATAACTTTTAGACATGTTGTGTATTTGTGTTTTTCTTTCGGTTAAGGATTATAATTATATATAGGTGTCAAAATCAATATGTATAGAGGGAATCTTATCATTTTATTTAGTAAATTAATATGTTTTAATTTTAAGATTACTTATACTCCTATTGATAGTAGTAAAAGAATTGGAACGTGGCATCATACTTCAGTTATGCATGTAGGATATGGGTGGAATTAGAAGTTGGGTGTTACACTCGAAGCCTTCAGACATTCAGTCATTCAGACCCTCATATGCTGGAGCCTTTTTGGTTGTCCAACTCTTCACACTTAAAATCCAAATGTCATTCTCTTTAGGGTCATCCCCCAGTTTCAAGCATGAGTCGGGCAACTCTCTGGTCCTGTCGTTGCCTTTGGTGTTGGTTTCAGATGCTTTCTTCTCTAGTAAAGGGGTTGGAATTACCATGACAAGGGAAGGCAACCCCCTTGGGGGTGAGTCTCTCAAGTAGTCATATCTCATAGATCGCATCAAGGTCCTATAATTTCAACTCTTGGACCTCTAAGGCTGATTTTGAGCACATTAGAGAAGCTTTTAATATTTCTATTGAGTTTAAGCTAATCGCTCCTCAGCCTACTGACTAACTTTATGCATCACGTTATTACTTTTGTACCTCCCTTGATGCCTTAGAAGTGGAGCTCAAATTCCCCCTCGATCCTTTCTTTATTGAAATTCTTAATTTTTTAAAGTTTTCTCCTACCCAGGTGGCTCCAAACTCCTGGCATTATCTCATTACTTTTGTCGAAGAGTGTTGGAGGCTTGTCATTTTTCCATCACTAACCCTTCTATTAGCTTACTTCAACCTAAGCCCCTCTCCTCGAGGTCAATATCTGAATATGCCCCTCTTGTTCTTCTTATTGAGTTCATTCTAACATGTGTCTCTTGTGTAGGAATGGATCTCCATGAAAATATCTTCCAAGCTATTGAGGCTTTCGAGGTCCCCCAACAGTAAGGGAGGAAACATATGGCCAATAGGCCTTTGCCAACCTAACGGGCCAAGGCTATCACCCATAGCCATAGAAGGGATGAGCCCTCACCCGAAATGCATGAAGCGGTTCGTGCCATCATCAATAGTCGGAACCAAATGATTATAGTCGAGGCATGGCCCTACAAATGCTTGGTGGTTGTAGTGCTACCACCTCCACTACCCTTATAGAGTTAACACCAAAGGAGTGTTAAGGCCCCCTCGTCCTCTTAAGCAACTAAGAGCTCCCGTAAGAGTGGGAGTCAGGATGGACAACATAGTTCGACTATAATGTCGGGTGACCAATCAATTGCCACCCAATCCCCATGACTAGGCAAGCTAAGCCTGGTCAATGTGTTCAACTTGTGCCCCATTGACTAGTTGACCTACTAGTGCAAAATGGTGGCCAGGTAGTCAAAAGGGGGGGAGGGATCTTCCCAAGTCAACTTGGCCGTGATGGATGCCAGTCGGGATTGGGATATGCCCCAAGAGGCCATGATATGAAACCATGACATACTCCTCTTGAGGCTGAACAAGGGGTTCTACATGAGGCCTTACGAGGACCTCATACCTGACGCTCACAAGTCCATCATCATGGTAAGTTCTACTCTCATGGTTCGGTTGACTTATCGATACCTTTGAGATTTTTGCTAACTTCTTCCATTTTGCAACAAGGACACCACTTAATGGTGGCATTGATTGACTAAGTTAGGGATTCCTTGGCTACCCTAGCCCGAGTGCTGAAGGATAGGGATGACTTGACGGTGAAGGAAGTCGAGAGGGATTCCATGGCCATCAAGTCATAGTAGCTTTGAATCAAGAAGATGGACTTGGAGAGGGAGTTAATGATGGTGCAACATCACTCGATAGACTTGGTGAGTTAGCTAGATATTGTCAAACAGTCTGATGCATAGATGATTGTCCTCTGTGTAGAGAACACTAGCCTATAGCAACTGGTGGAGGTGCTCCTAAAGCAACTCCGGGTGGAGGAGGCATGGAGGTCTAAGCATGAGGCTAGGAGGGTGACCAAATATAAGGCATCGAAGGGCTTTGAGAAGGGTTTGACCCGACTCTCCTTCAACACTTAGCACTTTGGCTATCAACTCATAATATCCCGAAGACGCTACAACTGCCTTGGTGTCACACTCCTAAAGGCCCTCAATAACAAGTGCTTGACCGATGGCAAGGTGGTCTTCGTCGAATTAGATGACATCGATGACCACAGCAAGTCTACCTCGCATGTGAAAGAAGGTGAAGTCGAGTCTGGCTAAAAGGCAGAGAGAGAGTGTTGAAACTTAGATCTTGATGATGAAATATAACTTTTATAATAAGTTTAGTCATTATACTTAGTCATACCCAGTTAAGGAAAATAGTCATATTAAATTAGTATAGGTTCCAAAAGGAACCATAAGTAATTTAAAATCAAAAGATAAAAGATGATATTTTGATAGCGGATGACAAGAGATCCTACAAACTTATCAAAGACCACTAGTTGAAATGGATGATATATTACATTCAGAGATAATAATAATGAAAAAATCATTAGTATCGAAAATATTAGTAACAAATTAATTCTTTTGAATAAAGATGTATTTTTGGTAGATGATTTGAAATATAATTTAATAAGCATTAGCCAACTTTATAACAAAAAAAAATATAAAGTTAAATTTGAATCTCATACTTGCATTATAGACATACTAAATAAGAATAGATAAAAATAGATATTTGATTATTTTAGGAAATGATAATATTTATACTATTAATATTGATAACTTTCATGATATTGTTAGGATCAAGTCGGTACTAGGGAGGGGGGGGGGGATTAATTAGTGCTTATGTAAACACGTTAGTTCGAAAACTTCGTTCGATGAAATCGTATTGGAAAGACGTTTAAACTTAAAACATTTGCAAGAGTAGTAATTAGCAGGTAAAGCAATTGCAAAATGAGTAAACAAGTAGAGAAAGGGAGGCACACTAATTTTATAGTGGTTCGATCATCGTGACATATATCCACTCTCAATTCCCCTTCATTCGAGGCCACCGGCGTCCACTATCGATCTTCCTTCAATGGGTAAAGACTAACCACCCTTTTACACCTATTTTTTTCTTTTCATAGGTTTAGGAGATAACCTTTATAACCACTCACCCCTCTCTTAAACTTCACCCAACACTTAGAGCTTAAGAGGAGTTCTCACAATATTACAATAACGTTTTCCTTCCTTTTTTTGCTCTCAATTGATATGTCTGTTAGGATTGAGTCGGCAATAAGAGGGGGGACGATAAAAATCATATCAAGTCGGAAATCTCATTCGATAAAATCATTTCGATAAAACCCGTATAGGAAATATGTTTAACTTGAAAGCATACATAAGTATAGTGAAAGTAAAATAGTTTGCAATGAAAGTAAAAAGTAAAATAGAAATTCAAACCAAATTTTTATAGTGGTTCGGTCGTCGTGATCTACATCCACTCTCAATTCCTCTTCACTCGAGGCCACCAGCTTCCACTGCCGATCTTCCTTCAATGGGCAAAGATCAACTACCCGTTTACACTCTTTCTCCTTTTCATAGGTTTAGAAACAACCCTTATAAGCCTCTCTTTCTTAGACCTTACTTCTCCCTTCAAACAAACTTCTAAATACTAGGAAGAAGTGATCCTAAATCCTAAGAGAGTTTTCTATTTTTTTTCATGTTTTCTTTCCCCCTTTTTCAACTCAATTTTGTGCTCAATTCTTGCTACTCTATGTAGGAATAACTGGAGTATTTATAGATCCCAAATGACTTCAAAATTAGAGCCAAAAAAGGTCTCATCTTGGGTTTCCTAGGTCCTATTGGTACCATCACTTGTGCTGGGTGGTACCGTCGTGTGCAGCCCTGAAATTGGGCAGTACCATTGCCTAGTCTGGCGGTAATATTGCTTGACACAGTCTTGGAGACTATGTCTCAGAGTCTGAGCCTTTGGCGGTGCCACCACCTGATCCAACTTTTGGGTCACGGAATAGGCCTTTCTATTGGCCCAAAACAACCCTAATTGAGGCCCAATTCGCCCCTAATCGAGTTGGCCTAATTTCATTCTAAATCAACTCAATTAGAACTAAAACTATTTTGATCTAGATAATTATTACAAAGCATTAACTATATGTTGTCCGACATGTCATTGGTTCATTGGCGCTTTGTCCAATTCTTCGATGCATCGTCCTCTTTTGCAGCCTTTGCCCAATCGGTATATTGGCCTCCATAAATCCGATCTCCTTAGCGCAATGTTCGCTCTTATAGGCCCAATACCCAAACTCATGGAATGAAGCTTTTGCCGACATGTCGACCGATCCTCCGACTCTGATACCAACGGTTAGGATTGAGTCAGCACTAAGAGGTGAATTAGTGCAGCGGTAAAAATCACATCGAGTCAGAAATCTCGTTCAATAAAATAATTTCAACAAAGCCCATATAGGAAATATATTTAACTTGAAAGCGTACAGAAGTGTAGTGAAAGTAAAGCAGATTGCAATGAAAGTAAAGAGCAAAATAGAAGTGCAAACTAGATTTTTATAGTAGTTTGTTCGTCGTGACCTACATCCACTCTCGATTCCTCTTCACTCGAGGCGCTGGCTTCCACTACCAATCTTCCTTCAATGGGTGAAGATCAACTACCCTTTTACACTCTTTCTCCTTTTCACGGGTTTAGAAGACAACCCACCCTTACAAGCCTCTCTTTCTTAGACCTCACTTCTCCCTTTATATGAACTTCTAAATACTAGGAAGAAGTGATCCTAAATCCTAAGAGAGTTTTCCAATTTTTTTTTAAAGTTTTCTTTCCTCCTTTTTAAACTCAATTTCATGCTTAATTCTTGCTACTCCATGCAAGAATAGCTAGGGTATTTATAGACCCCAAACGACATCAAAATTGGAGCCAAAAAAGGTCTTATCCTAGGTTTTTTGGGTCCTGGCGATATCATCGCTTGTGCTAGGCGGTACCACCGCTTGCAACATGGACACTGGACAGTACCATCGCCTAGTTTGGCGACGAAGTCTAAATAGATGAATTATTCATCACAAGAGTGATATAATAAAAAAATTGGGGTCAATTGAATTTTATGCATAAGGCTATATTATTTTAAAACTACCCATGCAAAAAGAAATCTCCATTGTATATAGCAACCTAGTCGGTAATAATGTGTGATCTCATACAATTTATAAACTATGTTTGTTATATCCATAAAGTAAATACTTTATAAGAATACAATCATCTTTTAATATGATAATTATATTTTATATAACACTATCAAGATTATGGTTTGGTAGATTAAAAAATCATATTTCATATCTTTCAAGTGCCTAAATATAACTAATAAAGGAATTAGCATTTACTTTATAAATTAGTAAGTAATTCCTTAGTCATTTAATAAGTTATGCTCTTTTTGAGATGAAGTATACCAAGCATGGTGCTAAACTCTCCATGCGTAAAATTCTTATTCTTGTAATATGTGAAAATCTAAACATGGAGTGAAAATTATCACTATTACAATTTATGATTTGAATAATATCGTGTTCACTTTGTCTAGGAATAGAGTTGATGATCCTCTTTATGCAAGTTAAAAGTATTAAATATGGATGAATTAATTATTAAATTGACTTGTTCGTGTCCTTTGTTGATTATTTTATATTAAAAGAATAAAATTTTATAATAAACATCTATTATCTTATAATAATTTAAATCAAAATACTATGTTATCATTATTGTATTTATGGTTTGCAAACCTGAAAATATTTGTAATTATTTATCTTTACTTTTACGTTAATTCTTTTACTCGTATCCTAAAAAAGATAAATTTTAATAATGGATTATTAAAAGGAGTAGACTAAAAAGTCAAGCATATTAAAACTCTAATATGTCACAATTGCATATAAATTTTATAAAAGTTTAGTTTTGACTACTCTAAGATTATAACCACTTAAAGTTCAGGATAATTATATTTTAATGGTCCAATACAAGTTTATCATGTGCAACTAATATGGTATTGACATTTTCTTTTAATAGGAATGTTTCAACTCATTACCAACTAGTGACTTGAAATTAAAAATTTTTCATTCAACTATCAAGTTGGTTATTCATCATCAAAATATAAGAGCTAAGATTATTATTATATTTTAATGGAGTGAGGATTTTGTGTGTTGGTCTACTTTTGTGGTGGAACTTGGAACTAGGACAAATAGGTCTAATGGATTGGATTCCCATGTATCATTTGGGAATTACGGCATAGTGGCATAGTACATCCGTAGTCGATGAGTCGAGTGAATTATTATGGAAATAATAATTCACTGAGCTAAAAGGAGTTCTAATAGGTATGACTCATGGTCAGCTCGATATTGGGCCTAGAGGGTCATACATATATGGTAGGCAATGCGATAAGTAGATGTTCGGATATGAGATATTCGTCGAAGCTCCTATCTTATTGGATATCCAATAAGCCCATGAATTATTGGAGGTCATTGACGAGATCTAATAAGAGTCCATGAGAGATTATTGGATAAAGATCCACTAATCTAAGAGGCTTGGGTAGTTGGATGGATATCCAATACCCAATAAGGGAGGATCCATTAGGGTTAAGTAGATATAGGACCTCTATAAATAGGAGGGATTCAGTGGTTCATAGGCTAAAGCCTTTTGCTTGCTTCTTCTATTCTCCTCCCCCTCTTCACCTCAAAGCAGACTAGAGTTTTGAGGAGTGTCGTGACAACCCTACTGTGTGGAACACCACTAGAGAGGAGGACGCTTGACCTCCTTCACCCTCTCCTAGAGATTCACGGATTCAGGGATATACAATCTCCCTAGGTAAAACAATCTATCTCACATGTAGTTTTCTGTTTTGCAGATTTTACGAACCAATCTTCGCATAACGACGAACATATATTTGGGAATTAGGGATTTTGTTTTATGTTCTTCCGCTGCACATGTGATGTCTCCCCCAAGATTTCCCAACATGAGTAACACTTGATTATTCATAGAAAAAATAAATTTTGTATTCTTCGACGCATCGTCCTCTTTTATAGCCTTTTGCCTAATTGACATGTTGACCTCCGCAACTCCGATCTCCTTGGCACAATGTTCGCTCTTCTCGGCCCGATGCCCAAACTCATGACACGAAGCATCATGTCGATACGTCGATCGATCCTCTAGCTCGACGTCCAATCTTCTCACATGCTCCACTCTGGCCCAATATTGATTCTTCTTACTTTAATTGTCTTTTCTAATCGAAGCTAGTCTTGCGTCACTCAAAATAAAGATTAGATCACAAACACATCAATTGGTTTCATCATCAAAATTCGAGATTCAATAGTATCTACTAAGCATGGATGATTGGGGATTTTATAGGTCCCAAATAGATTCAAAATTGGAGACTAAACGATCTCATCCTGGGTTTCAGGCTACTAACGATACCACCGCCCATTCTGGCGGTACCATCGCCTGATAGAACCTCAAAGATTGGGCTGTGGTGGTGCCACTGCCTAATAGGATGGTACCACCACTTGACAAGATGAATTGGGCCATCCAGCCAACCCAATTCAAACCTAATTGAGGCCCAATGGCTCCCTAATTCAGTTGGCCTAATTTCAACCCAATTACAACTTAAAACTATTTCAATCTAGACAATTATTACAAAATATTAATCACATGTTTTTCGGCATGTCATTGGTTCATTGGTGCTTCGTCCAATCCTTCGACGTATTGTCCTCTTTTGCGGCATTTTGCCTAATCGGCATGTTGACCTCCACAACTCTGATCTCCTTGGCGCAATGTCTGCTTTTCTAGGCCTGATGCCTGAACTCATGGCACGAAGCCTTCCATCGATATGTCGACCGATCTTCAGGCTCAATATCCAATCTTCTAACATGTTCCACTCCGACCAAACATTGATTCTTCCTATTTTAATTATCTCTTCATGATCGAAGCTAGTCCTGTGTCACTCAAAATACAGATTAGATCATAACTTTATTAATTAGTTTCATCATCAAAATCTGAGATTTAATAATCTCCCCCTTTTTGATGATGACAACCAATTGATGACGGAGTTCAACTAAACCCCCCCTATCAATATGACATTAATTTTAATCATTAATTATATAATACATTATATTATTACTTACATCATAAGTTCAAGTATTGCATCCAAACCATCATACATAATAAAATTTCATTTTACCATGCATGATTATCATCATACCTTCT
>NC_025202.1:26490376-26516800 GCF_000313855.2 Musa acuminata subsp. malaccensis
ATATTATTACTTACATCATAAGTTCAAGTATTGCATCCAAACCATCATACATAATAAAATTTCATTTTACCATGCATGATTATCATCATACCTTCTCCCCCTTTGTCATCAACAAAAAGGAGAAGTGCAACTAGCAAATTTTTGAGATGTGCAAGTTATTTTTGTATCTTTTGAGATGAGCAAGATGACATGTTTTTGCATCTACTTGAAATGTGCAAGCTAGCACTTCTCTTTAGATATGCAAGCACTTTTGGTTCTTCTTGAGATGTGCGAGCTAGAATTTTTGTGTTTCTTGAAATGCAGCAATTTTTTCTCCTTGCAATTTGTAAGCTAGCAAATTTAGCAAGTTTTACATCATTTTAAAATATGCAAGCTAGCAAATTTTATATCATTTTAGAGCATGCAAGCTAGCAAATTTTACTCCCTCTTTGTCATTGTCAAATGGAAGGGAAGAATACAATGTTGTAATTCTTTTCCCTTTACTTTAATCTTCAAATTATGACAAAGATAAATAACAAAGATGAATTTATATCAATATTTTAATCATAAAAAAAAATCAAGTTATGAATGTCAAAATACCATATATTATTTTTGATAAATTTCTTCTTTTGTAAATAGAAAGAATGATAGGAAACGATCTTGATTCAAAAAGAAGACTCAAGTCATAAAAATCAAGAAATCAAGATCAGGATCTGAAAAATGTATAAAAAGAGTTTACGCATTTATGAGATTTAACAATTTGCCTAAATTTAACATTAAAACTAGCAATTTTGGTTCTCTTGATATGCTAGCAATTTTCTTTCTCCCCTCATCGTAAACAAGGAAGAAGTAGAGTGGAAGAATATAATGGTATAATTTTTTTACATCAAAGCTCTATTTATAACATAAGGTTTACAACCACAAATAAAAAGAAATTATATATAATAAAAATCATGTCATGAAAAATAATATCAAAGATCATGTGAATATCAAAAGACATGATTCATTTTGATAAATCTCATCTTAAATAATACGAGAACACATAATAGGAGATCTTGATTCATAAAAGATTTCAAGTTATAATTCTGAGGAATCAAAATCATGATATAGGTAAAAACTCATTCAAATTCAAATATTCAAAATCATCAAAATCACTTTCAAGAGATTCAAAATGACAAATAGATTCATTAATCTCTTATTGAAAACTCGATAAGATCTTAGATATAAAGACATTTTCAAGAATAATACATTCCATTTTTTATATGTTTCAATTTATGTGATTTATTTCATACAAAGATGCCTTTGTCTTTTATGTCAAATAAAAACATGCATCATCGTTTAAAACTGAAAAATAAAAAATCATCACAAAAATCATCAAGATCAAAAGTGTAACTCATAATTCTAAAACATAAGATTTCAAATCATCATTACTTCAAATCCTCATATATAATATAAAATCTTCAAGCATGATTTCATTAAACATAAAGCATTTTCAATCAAAATCATTTTGTTTGTTGTAGTAATGCTTTTTTCTTCTTAAGTGAATCTAACTCTTCATGCTTAGTGCTAGGAGTTAATATGCAATTATCATGCTCAAATTTTTAATTTTTCAAAATCACTAGAAAGAGAAGCATGATCCCCTTTTAATTTTTTTTACTATTTTATATACTAATTTAAAAATAACTTATAAAATACATCAAGTAATTTCATAGTAAGGTAAAAAGGTTTCAAATGAGTCATTTACCTCATCATCGAGAGCCACCAAGGTATAGTTCACTACTTTGTCTTTGTTGGTTTGCTCCTCGTCTTTGGAGGTACTCGATTTGTCCCAAGTCGCCTTAAGTGTCTTCTTCTTTAGTAACCTCATTTTTTTAAGTTTATTTTTAATTTTTAATTTTTGCTTTATGAACTTTTCAAACTTTGTTGTTAGGAGATCAAGTTCATCATCACTTGAGTTTTTGCTCGAGTGGTCTTCTTTTGTTCTAAGTGAAAAATCCTTCCTATTCTTTGGAAGGTTGTTCTCAAATTCGTCATGTGCTACGTAAGTCATTTCTTAGATCATTAAAGTCCCAAAAAGTTCTTCAAGTGGAAACTTGTTTAAGTCTTTTGCCTCTTGTATTGCAATTACTTTCGAATCCCAATTTTTAGAAAGAGATCGTAAAACTTTAGTAACAAGTTCAAGATTCGAAAAACATTTGCTAAGAGCTTTTAAACCATTGACAACATTCGTAAAACGGGTATACATATCTCCAATAGTTTCGCTTGGTTTCATATAAAACAACTCAAAATCATGCATCAAAAGATTTATCATAGAATCTTTAACTCTACTAGTGCCTTTGTGTGTGATTTGAAGAGTGTGCCAAATATTATGTGTAAGCTTCGCAAATAGAAATCCGATTAAATTTATTTTTATCTAGAGCACAAAACAAAGTGTTCATCGCTTTAGCATTCAAAGAAAAAGTTTTCTTTTCTAAATTATTTCTTTTGTTCATTGGATTAGAAGATTTTTCAAAACCACATTCGATAATATTCCATAAATCAAAGTTCAAAGATAGTAAGAAAACTCTCATCTGAGTTTTCCAATAAATGTAGTCCATCCCATTGAACGTAGGATGACGAATAATAGAGTAACCCTCTTGAAATATGATAAAAGCTATTTCTATTGGGTGTTAAACCAAATGAGAAAAATTAGCTCAAATACCAATTGTTAGAATCAAGTCGGCACTAAGGGGAGGGGGGGGGGGGGGAATTATTGCTCACATAAAACTGTCGGTTTGAAAACTTCATTTGATGAAATCATATCGGAAAGACATTTAAACTTAAAACATTTACAAGAGTAGTAATGAGCAGGTAAAGTAGTTGTAAAATAAGTAAACAAGTAGAGAAAGGGAAGCACACCAATTTTATAGTGGTTCGATCGTCGTGACCTACATCCACTCCCGATTCCTCTTCACTCGAGGCCATCGATGTCTACTATCGGTCTTCCTTCAATAGGCGAAGACCAACCATCCTTTTACACCCATTTTTTCCTTTTTACAGGTTTAGGAGATAACCCTTACAATCACTCATCCATCTCTTAAACTTCACCCAACACTTAGAGCTTGAGAGGAGTTCTCATAATATTGCAACAGTGTTTTCCTTCCTTTTTTGCTCTTAGTTGATGTATCTACTAAGTAGGGATGAGTGGGGTTTTATAGGCCCTAAATGGATTCAAATTTGGAGCTTAAATGATCTCATCCTGGGTTTTCGGGGGTACTAGTGGTACCACCGCTAATACTAGGAGGTACCACCACCTGACACTCTAACACTAGGCGATACCACCGCCTAGTCTAGCGATACCACTACCTGACAGAGTCTCAGAGACTGGGCTCTAGCGGTACCACTGCCTAACAGGGTGGTACCACCGTTCAGATCTCTTGGGAGGCTGAGCTTTAAGCGGTTCTACGGCCTACCCTAGGCAGTGCCACCGCTTGGCACGGCTCTAAGTGGCCAAGTGGGCCATCCATCAAGCCCAACTTAGCCCTAACTTAGTTCCAATGGCCCCCTAATTGAGTTGGCCTAATTCTAATCCAATTATAACTTAAAACTATTTCGATTTAGATAATTATTACAAAGTATTAATCACATATTTTTCGGCATGTCATTGGTTCATTGGTGCTTTATCCAATTCTTCGACGCATTGTCCAATTTTGTGGCCTTTTGCCCAATCGATATATTGACCTCCGCAACTTCAATCTCCTTGATGCAATGTCCGTTCTTCTAGACCCAATGCCTGAACTCATGGCTTGAAGCCTTCTGCTGATATGTCGATCAATCCTTTGGCTCAATGTCCAATCTTCTAAAATATTTTACTCTGGCCAAACATTGATTCTTCTTACTTTAATTGTCTCTTCATGATCGAAACTAATCCTCCGTCACTCAAAATGTAGATTAGATCATAACTTTATCAATTAGTTTAATCATCAAAATATGAGATTCAACATATATATAACTTATTTTTCCACCTTTGTAGGTGTACTTTGCCCTAAGCTTACTTATCTATAGTTCTGTTGTTGACTTTCATGATATAACAAGTCAAGATCATTTAAACAAAAGTGAAACCCGACCTATAAAACCAAAATGTACATTTGCCCTAAGCTTACTTATCTATAGGTCTGCCGTTGGCTTCCTTTTCTATGGTACTAGTGCCTTCCTCGAGCAGGGACATAAGATCATCGTTGAAGTCCACATTCATGTCAGTTTGAATGTTTGCATCCTTAAGCAGCTTAGTAAATGGGTGCTCCTTGACTTGCAAGTTTGAGTACCTGGCCGTCCTCAAAGGGAGAGGCAAAAGACCGACTCCATCATCGAAGCCAACCATAATGACTTTGGTTGCTATCTTCGAGGTCAATGCCTCCTTGACTTGCGCTATGTCCAAATCAACCACTCGAGTTTATAAGACGTTGATTTGACCTTAAAGCTTCAATAAATCATCCTCCATTTGACAAATTATGCTCCTAAATCATCTTCAAGATGTTTGCTTGATTGACATTATTTTGTTATAGAGAAGCGATGTGCTCCTACACCAAGGAGATGTTAGGATCGTTTCGGTACTAAGAGGGGGGGGGAGGGATGAATTAGTGCTTTCATAAAATTACGTCGACTTTAGAAAACTTTCATTCGATAAAAAATTGTATCAGAAATGTACTTGATTTAGAGTAAGTGAACTAAGCAATTAACTTAGAAAGTAATAGCAGTAAATAATAAATAGAAATACAAACCGAGTTTATAGTGGTTCGGTCGTCGTGTCCTACGTCCACTCCAGATTCCTTTTCACTCGAGGCCATTGCCTTCCACTACCGATCTTCTTTCTAATAGGTGAAGATCAACTACTCTTATAACTCTTTCTCCTTTTGACAGGCTCAGGAGAGAATATTTACACCCCTCTTTTACAAGATATCCCTTATACACCTCCTTTAGAACAACCTCTAAGTTTAAGGAGGAGGGACTCAACTTTCCCACATAGTTTTCACATTCTATACCCCAAGTTTTCGTTTTCTTTTCTTGCTTTGTCAAATAGAAAATATTGAGGTATTTATATGCCCCAAATGGATTCAAATTTAGAGTCAAAATGATCTCATTCTCGGTTTTTGGGTACTGACAGTACCACCGCCTACTAGATTAACAACTGGTGGTACTACCACCTGTCAATTTGACACTAGGTGATACCACTACCTAGTCTGACACTAATACTATGTGGTACCACCACCCAGTCTGGGTGGTACTATCGCCCAATTAGTCCTTGGGAGACTAAGATTCTAGCAGTTCCACCATTAGACCTGGTGGTGCCACTACTAGACCCTATTATATGTCACTCAATGGGTTAAACAATAGGCCCAATTCAGCCTTGATTCAGGCCCAATTGGCCCCTAATTAAGTTGATATAATTACACCTAAAATCAACTCAATTAGATCTAACTAACTCAATTTAGACACACATGATTATAAGTATGAATCTTATATTATCCGGTATGTTATTAGTTCATTCGATGATTAATCTAATCCTTCGGTGCATCGTCATCTCCTTCGGCGTATTGCCAAATCAGCATGTTGACCTCCTACAACTTTCGATCTCCTTGGTGCAATGTCCGATTCTTTGGCCCAATGCCCGAACTCACGACACGAAGTCCTTATGGTACGTCGACTATTCCTCTGGCCAGATGTCCAATCTTCTGATACGTTCTACTTCAACCTAATGTTTGATTCTTCCTGCTTTAATTGAATTACCTTTCCTAGATCGAGGTTAGTCTTGTGTCACTCAAACACATATTAGATCATAACTTCATCAATTGATTTTATTATTAAAATTTAAGATTTAACAAGAGACCTACAACTCAACCATCTCCTCATTCTGGTAGGAGATGATGCTTAAGTTATGGACTTGGCTAATAAATAGTAGTTTTATTATGCAAGGACAATTCATCAGTGAGCTAAAAAAAGAAAATTGATGTGAGACCGTAAAAGTGGACACAACTTACATTATGGCTTACTTAGTTACCTCTTTAATCATTACTTGGATATTATCTATACCTCCTTAGCTAGTAAGGGGATGAGAGTTTCCTGGAGGTAGCAGCTTGCTAACCTTCCATCCTCAAATAGCATGACGACGATCTTAAAGTCCCACCTCACCTCTCGTGACTCTTAGGATATTGAATATCGTGGTGAAATTGAGATATAGGGGAATAGAACAATTGATCAAAGGATCAAACAAAATACTAAAAGTTTAGACAATATGGTAGAACCGGATAACATATCGAAAGTTTTGACGATGTGTCAGAAGAGTGATTGATATTTCTAACCTAATTCCAAGTCAAATTTGGGTGCATTTTGGGGTTCAATTAGGCTAAATCTAAGTTTAAGACTAAATTGGATCAAAGTGACCTAGTCGGTCAGCTATATTATGCCCTTAAAGGGTGGTACTACTTAGTCCTAGTAGTGGTGCTACCCAACTCAATCGATGACATTGCCTGAGTGTATGGATAGTGCAGTTGATACTATTTCAGCAATTTGATAGTAGTACCACTAGTATCCCTCTATTAGGATACATTTTCTTGATGCACTTGATGATTTGGAGGTGCTTGGGCTCTTTATAAATAACTCACTAGGTTTGTGAGTTAATTATTTTGAAGGATTCTTTAGCTTTAAGTTTGAAGTTTATGATATGAGAAGTTATTTCTTGTATTGTAAGAGTTATTCTTTATTGAGAGAGGAGAGTATTTGAAGTGTAAGATTTATTTCTAAGTCTTAAAAAGAAGAAAATTATAAAAGATAATTAATCTTCACCTATTGGAAGCATGTTATAAGTATTAGAAAAGAAGGATTGAAAGTGGATGATGATAAGGACAACCGAGCTAATTTATTTTTCTTTCTTACTTATGTCTATTTACTTATTTAAACTAAATTTCATATACCTATGTCTTTAGTTAGATTGAAATATTAAAGTTTTAAAGTATACACAAACACTAATTCACTCCTTTTTAGATAGTTAAATACTTCATTCCAAACATAATATTGAAATTATTCCTTTGCAATTGAATCAAATCAAGATGATTTCGGTAGACATCAATAATAAATACCAAACATAAATATGTGTAATAATCACTTTCAGACTAATTGATATTCAAAATAACATTCAACATACAAAGTATAAGTATATGAATCAAATTATCTTCTAAATAAAATGTTATAAATGAGTAGACGCTGAAAATATTTGTTGTAGTTGTATTGTATAAATTTTTTCTCTCGTAGACATATATGATTATTAAAGATATATTTCCTTTTCATTTCAGTTAACAGATAGGAACGTTGACGACCAGCGGCGTCTGGTGAGAGAAAGGCCCAACAAATCCCCTTCTGATATCCAAATCAGGCTATGAAGCACTCGTCGTGATGGGATAATATTCATTTGGGACGCGTCATTCCCACCAAATTGACGCAAACACTTACCTCTGTGGGCAGCAAGGTGGGGCCCTCCTCGCTTCCCATCTGTGGGCGGCTGTTTCGACGGTTGCGTGGGTTTGTGTGTATTTTGTGTCGATATTATGCCGCGCTTCTCACGCGACGCACCGCCGCCCGACGTCCCTCCCGTGTCAATTAGTCAACGCGTTGTTTTGTCTTATCTCTCTAGAAATAGTCGATGAGGTACTTGCGATGATATCTCTACCTCCGTCTGCCGTCATCGTCTTCATCTTCCTCCACTGCTCCTCTCCGAGAAGCTTCCCCCACCGTGAATGATCCAGCTGCCTCTCGCTCTTTCCCAACCAGCCGACACCAACAATAAAATACTTTTCCCCCTCCCTCTATTTATAGTCACTGATATCCCAAGTAGAGATGCATGTCAGCCAATCCCACGAGATCGAAAACCAACAGCTACTAGTGTTGATACAGCTTTCTTATCCCATCTCTACCATCCACAGTGATAGATCATCAAAGATAAGTTCCCCTTCCGACTTGTAAAGCAATCCTATCAAGTGATGTCACAGTTGATTCTCGTCAATCCAACGGAGGAGGCCGCTGCAGCAGCTACTTCGACCATCTCTTCCACCTTCGCACATCCAAACAAAAGCAGCAGTAAGAATCGCCCAATCCTTTGTAGACTTTGGTGCATGCTGTCACCCAATAAGCAGCACGACAAAGGCGCAGCAGCAGAAGCGGAAATCTATGAGCCACCTCGTCACACCCTGACGTTGTCGGAAGGAGCCAGACCGCCTCCCGAGCTGGAACGAGTCTTCGACTACTTGGACGAGAACGGCGACGGAAAGATCTCCCCCGCCGAGCTGCACAAATGCATGAGGGCCGCAGGGGAGGAGATATCACCTGAGGACGCCCGGTCCGCGGTGGAGTCGAGCGACTCCGACGGCGATGGGTTGCTGGGAATGGAGGATTTTGTGAAGCTGGTGGAGGCGGAGGGGGACGAGGAGAAGGGGAGGAACCTGAGGGATGCCTTCGGGATGTATGCAACGGAAGGGCAGGGGTGCATCACCCCCTCGAGCCTCCGTCGAATGCTCAAACGCCTCGGCGAGTCGAGGTCCGTCGACGAGTGCGCCAGGATGATTCAAACCTTTGACCTCAATGGCGATGGCGTGCTCAGCTTCGACGAATTCAAGATCATGATGCTTTGATTCTTGACCCGACCTTAAATACTAACAACTGCTCTCCTACGCGTCAATCGCACTCATTCTTCTATATATATATATATATATATATATATATATATATATATATATATATATATATTGTGCAGTCATTCTTTACGTTTAATGTTGTAGATGATCAATAGTCGAATTATTTGATTGCTATGTTACGTAGCCATTGATCTGTAAATATTCCCCCAGCAGCGATTACGTTACATGATGTTTTCTTGTGGAGACATCAGATCTTATTTGACCAAAAATGTACTTTTTCCCTCAGTCGCATGGCCGTGTGGCTATCAAAGTTTAGTTTACGATGTTGAGTGTAGCTGAAACTGCTAATAAACGACAATACAGCTTAAGATAGGGGGCTACTAATGCATGAACAACTGCACTCAACTTGAATTTACAGAATATAATAAATAATGTGATAACTGCAAAAGCTTGGTCAGGTACATGTAGAGAAAATAATGTAACTTGCAAGTGCATTGGCTATCTTGCTGCTGCTTATTACATGATTGCAATGTAAAGGGGGTCTTTTAAGCAACATCATCTGGACAATAAAGTTCCAACATATTAGTTGATCCTCAAACCTTTACATCCCATTGAGAGTAATGACAACCTTGCGAGCAGTTGCATGATCCCTATGTTCACAAAGCCATATCCCCTGTAATGATACCAACAGAAGATGAGTTAGGACAAGAAAAGCACTAATTAGAAAGGAAGCCACAAAAATAAGCGTTTGACTCGTGACTAGTAATGTTGAGAAATTTTCAGATGTTTCCAACCACGTTAAGCATTTTTCATTTTATGATCAAAGAGGCAGATTGTTCTTTTGATCAAATCCTGATCTTATAATAAAAACAAGAATTCTTTCTCATTCAATCCCCTTGACCTTTACTTTGAATGTCAAAAGACAACCCCACAAGATGGCATTTTCCCATTAGTACAGTGCATTGCTGCATCCTCATTACGTAGAAATTGAGGAGTCAGTTCTCTCTCCTATAAGCCACCATTCTTCCCATCATCTCATCTCAGCTATCCATTTAATTTACCTCTTGAGATGTGACCAAGTGCATGAAGCCGGGATCCATAACAGACGATGTGTACGTGAGACGATAGATGACTGCCATGGGGAGAACTGGAGAGGATTTTTACGTCGCATGATGAAAGCTAGAGCAGAAGCCCGTATCTTGCATGTACATTCATAAGCTGCAGCTCTATGAAAGATATACAAAACATAATGTATCTTCTATTATGGATCTACTAGCAAGGGTTTGTTTTAATAGCAAAGTTAGCATTTCTGTAGCTCTACAATTAATCTCTTGGATAAATTTCAAGGTTGCATTAGATGGATGAGATGTAACAATGGAGGGATGTATGGATGGTTGTGATGGGAGGAAATTAACTGCCCAATCATTGAAAAGATTAGAGAGGATGATCAAAACTCGGGCAGAAGTCCACATTCTGCATGTAAATCCATAACACAGAATGAACCTTCCATGATGCATCCACTACTGCTATTGGTTCAATAACAAAATAGCATTTCTACCATGAATCTCTAGGATAAATTACAAATTCACAATAGAAATAATGTCAATTGTATTAGAAACTGAAGTTTCTCACCTGCCAAGTCCCCATATTAAGACGGCCATCCGTAATAGGAATCCTGGGTATAAACTAACTAGTCTCAGTGGCATGTAATTTTGGAAACTGATGGAACTCTTATAGAAAATAAATGAAAAATACATACGTGAGGCTACAACCAAACATAGATGACTTGATATGTGCTGGCATATCATCAGGTCCTGCAAAATGACAAACAAAATTGAGAATCATTAGATGCTTCACCAATTCAATGCAGGCAAAGTACCTAATGCCCCATCTTACTGCCAGAGAAACTACTTGATGGAATGACACTTTGGTAGCAAACAATAACATTGATAGCAGTGACTTTATACCAAAGCAGACTATTGAGAACCAATGAGGTGCAAGGACAAAAAGTTAAGATAAGCTTACACTCATCCAAGTAGGTTGAGAAACCCAAACACAATTTATACATGTTGAAAGTCATCTATTTGTCATGCAAATCAAGAAGATGAAGTGATAGTTGCCATCATGTGGGCAAAAAGAATGAAGAGTTTTCCATTTAGATTACCTACTTATTCAGATAACATCTTTTCATTTTAAGCAAATACCTGGAGAACACATATTCAACTTAACATCTGAACTATTTGTCCCACGAGAGAAATTCCAATAACTGCTTTATTAGAAAATTCTGTCATTTAAGATGACATTAAACATTTACATAAAACATGAAACTTTAGAAATTGTACAGTGTACCAACAAACCAATGATGTACAAACTATGATATTAAAAGTTCAAATCCATAAAATATGAATTAGCTAAATCTGCTAGGATAAAAATAGCATTTCTGAACTCAATTAACCTCATGACTCAACTGAAGCTTATAATAGGAAAAGGAAACTAACATAGAGGAACAAAAGTGTGTCTATTCGTGTTTCTATCTTTTTATGTATGTTTTGTCACAGCCGATCATTGTGCGCCCATAATACCTTCATCAACAGACCGTTCGTCGCTTATGTTTGCTTGTACAATTGTTTAGCACTATGTTTTGCCTTGTTTTTGTGTATTTTTGCCGGGTTTCTATTAGCAAAAGTAGTTTGCAAGGCTGTGCAGCGATCGCTTGCCAGACTAGACAAAACTATCCCAAAATGGCCCAGTTTTCATGTGTTGGAGCCTGTTTTCTGCAGGCTGCTGTGCTGTGGTAAACATCAACCATCTCAAACTCTTAGAACCACCTGAGTGGCACAGTGCTGGATGGGGCTTTGGGATAGTGTTGGGCCTTGTTTGGACAAACAATTTGTACACAAAGTGTGCATAGACTTAACCATATACTTGCCTTACACCCTCAACACCTGGTTGAGAGGTCATTTATGAACTTGTGGTTGTTTTGTTACCTTCCAAATTTCTTGTTTTCCCTTCCTCTATTTTCTCTCTTTGCACACCAAGTGTTTGCTGAATTACTCACAAACTATACTTTTCTACAAGATGTTAGGACTTGTTCACCACTTATTTTCTGAACTAAAATCTTTATCCTTTACAAGCCCTTCGGGGACCTGTGTGAAGTTGCTTTAAGGCTGATCTTTTGCGGATGGATATCGCAAGGGTGCCTCACGACTTAAACAATTTTAACTAAGTCCATGATAGTTTGTCATCTTGTTTTGACAAAGCATATTGGCCCTTATCTGAATCTATACATACGTATTGATTACTTGAAGAGGAAGGAGAAAAGAAGAGGAAGCAAGAAGATGAGGTGGTGGAGGAAGAGAAAGGAGGAAGAGGAAGGAAGAAGAGAAGGTGGTAAAGGAAGAGAAAGGAAGAAGGAGGCGATGGAGGAAAGGGTGAAGAAAGAAGAGGAAGAGGAGAAGTGTACCCGAAATCATTGGGGGCAACGGCTGACAAGGGGGTGGACTGGAAATAGGTTTTTTTTCCTCTTTTTAAATGGGTTGGACCGAACCGCCTGGAATGGGGGCGGTCTGCGTACCGGTTCACATCCGAACCGAGTGAAATGTTGGTCCATGATTATTATGACCAATTAATTCTGCTTTGGACAGCAAAATAATGCAAAATTTGTTCGTGCTAATCCAACTTGATAAGAAATAATGATCCGAGGAATATGTTTTTGTGTTACAACACATTCTCGCATAACACCAAGAAGTTCTTAAAACATGAGGTAAACTAGAATTACTTTATGTCATTAGCTTTTTTTTTCACATATTTTTATGCTTTGGAACAAGTCCTGTCCAATCAAATGATATATCCTATTTTTATTGCTCAGAGTATTCATCTGTAGTGTAACTTTGAGCAGCATGAATCACTAATATTCATCTGTCAAAATCATCAATCAATGTGAAGAGTACAATGACAACAAGCCATAATAAAATTATAAGGTTGCTCCTTTATGACCTCAATAACTATGATTCAAGTCACGAAAATGATATCTTTACTTGTAGGGGGTAAAACAACATAAATTGATCATTTCTAAACTTTGTATTGGTGGTCATCTTGTGAACTAGGTTAGCCCTATTAATATCTTAGAGCATAATCTAACCTCGCTGGATAAGTTCACTCATAACATAAAGCACCTTCAAAAGCAACCATTAAAAGAGTTGAGCAAAATAACCCTCGTCAATCCATTTTAGGCCCTCGATCTATCCCTAGACTTTACTTGTTTCGATAAGTTATCTACCTAGTTGATCTCTATGAGTCAATTGAATACACAGCTGCCTAAGAACTCTTGGATCAAATATTGCCAAATTAAGTGTCATGATCCCACGCAGGATTATTTGAAACATTTTAAGACTTAAACTGATGATATCTAGACCTAATACACAAGTTTAACCTTTTCCTTTAATAAAGGAGTTACTCTGACCAATTCGAGACCACTCAAAATAGGCAAGTAAAACCCAGGCAATGGTCCCAAGTGCCACATCACTAAAGTAAATGCAAGCTCATCTCTGCTTCAAACCATGAAAATGTCATCCAATCAAAGACCACAAGGGCTGCTTCACTTAAATAACAAAAAAAGAACAAAAATGTTTTAAAATGTCCTTATGGCATGTTCAATGATAGAGATCTCGAAAACATCAAAGGCCTACTGTAGACTTATGAGCAGTAATAAGGCCTTTCTCAATCAATTAATGTCAAAATTGCCTCCACTATTTTCAAGTTTAATAATAAACCAAAAATGAGTATTTTTAAAGGGACAACAGTACTTGTTGGATGGCAAAAAAACAACTGTGTTTGATCAAATAAGTTAATACATATTAATCAACAGCAATGTTGATGTAGGACAAGTAACAACAAATTTACTTCTATAATAGAGGAACCAAAAAGAGTGGAATAGAAAGATAGTAACTGAAAAGTAATAGGATAACAAAGGGATAACTACCAAACTAGCTCTGGGTCATGGAGAGAACTCCCATTATGAAGGTCTCACACCTCCGCATGTCTCGCGCATGGACGGTAAGGCCATACTACCGGAAACATAACTATGGTCTTGCACCACTCACACACAAGGTGAGAGAAGAACTCAATTCATTGATCCATTACAATGTTCTAGCCCCTTTTTATAGGCTCAAGTATAAGAATAAAAACAAAATTATAGGAATAAGAAAAATTACAATTATAACAAATCCAGTTATTTAAAAAGCACTAGGCTCCAAAAGATGCCAAGGTCCCAAAATGCCCAAGGCGCTAGGTGCTTGCCCGAGTGAAACGAGATGCTCTGAAATATTAAAATATAAAAAATATAGTATGATTGATAAATATGATTATATAAATAAAAATACGACATTAAATTACTGTTGATAGTAGTTAGAGGGAGAGAAAAGAATTGTTAAGAGGGGGAGAAATAGTCATCGACAGTGGAAATTTCGAACGACAATGATGATGGTGGCGAAGGAAGCTACGAACGACAACATTGTTGGCAAAAGAAGCTTCAGTGGTGTCCGTCGATGGTGAAGGAAGCTGTGGTACTCTCCCTCAATGATGGAAGGAGTTGCACATGGAAGCAACAACAGCGGAAGGAAGTTACGGATGAAGGCTAAGCCGTTAGACTCGTCCATCAACAGCAGACGAAGCCTCGGTCCGTTGCATCTGTAGCAGAGGCAGCGATAGAAAGTGTAGGTGGCGGAGGCATTAACTGCGCTAGGGTTGATAGCTCGAGGTCATGCGGGAGTGCGAGGGGTGGCTTTTGCAGGTAAGAAAGTGGCTAGTTGGTTCGATTGAACCAACTAGCCACTGTTGAACCGAACCAAACTTAAAAGTCTAGTTTGGTTGCTTCATTTGAGCCGGGTGCTTGCCCGAGGCACCCGGCACCTGAGTTCAGACGAACGCTAAGGTGCCTATTTAAACCAATGAGCAAATCAATATATGATATCCTCTATCCTTTGAAGCAAGTAATATTTCTAATTTGATTTGAGAAATAATCTTCTTCTCTTGATGATAAACTTGATTCATAGATTCGCAACCTTGTAAAGATGAATTATTAGTCAAGACTCATAATCTTCAATAGAAAACAAATCCGATTTTTGCTTTCTGTGTTTGCTTCCTTTTTCTCCTCGTTGAGTATATGTCGATATATGACAACTTATTACATATGCGAAATAGCACTAAACTAATTAAATTTATTTAAATAAAAGATAAACTAATTGGTTCCACATTAAATGTCTTTTATCTGGTGACCAAAGATTAAGGTTACTCCTGCCTTAAGTGAAAAGAGGACCTTAAAAAGGCTTTATTTGTTGCTCATCGAATTTCTTCTACATGAATACACAAATAAGTTGCAAACTGCACACATTAAAGTTCAATATTATCACAAGTCCACAGCAGCGCAAATGCGGATGAGCTGTTAATATTTTTACCTGAAAGTCTAAGAGTAATACAACTAGTAAAACTTAGGAGGAACAAGAAGAGCACAGACAGAAATGGGGAGAATGAGAAGAGCTACTTCAAGAATTCCTCACCTTCCAAAGTGTGCTTCCAAGGTGCAGAGCGCCCCTGAAGTCAATTACAAAAGCATCAATTCATGATGAGCATTGCAGCAAAGCGATCACAGATTTGAAATAATCACTAGAGGAGTTGTTCTACGTCACCTCAGGAACAATACGGCTAAGGAACGTTTCAGTGTCATCCTGAACATCTGAGTCGTAATTCTCATTGATGGTGAGAGAAGCACTGGTGTGCTGCACTGTTATA
The DNA here is from genome assembly GCF_000313855.2 of Musa acuminata subsp. malaccensis. Taxonomy (NCBI): domain Eukaryota; kingdom Viridiplantae; phylum Streptophyta; class Magnoliopsida; order Zingiberales; family Musaceae; genus Musa; species Musa acuminata. The sequence continues at coordinate 26,505,808 of NC_025202.1, forward strand.
TAACTTTTGCTTAAGGGAAACATCAGAATATTACTGTTCAAGTAGCAGAGAATTGAATTAAGCAAAAGTTCACTTACGAAAAAGATGAGCAAGGCCACATTTGTAGCCTGATAGATCTTGTTCTATCTCTTTCAATATCTGATTATTCAGTTTAACAAAGCATACAATTAGGTAGTTAACTTTTTTAAAAGAAAAAAAAATATATGCAATCAACAAGTGGCATACACACATCATTTCTAAATCAATCATAGGGTGACATTGATAGAATCAATATTTCAGTCAGTCTGAGAAGATATCAGTGCTTGATGGCTCAGTTAACATTGGAAATGCATTGGGTTCGTATTACCAAGAATAAACATGGGACCGAAGGAGAATTGCTTTAACCTAGCATGCCCAGGCCAAACAACAACGATTGATCCAGCATGCTGACACCCCAATTGGAATTATCACAGGATTTTTCTATTGTCCTTAATCCAGTTAAAAGGGCTTCCGTCAAAAACCCCATAAATCCCTATTCTTTTTATGATGTTAAATCGACTCGTGTAAACGACAAATCAGCGCACAAATAGGATGCTTGCTATATCCGAGTCAGAAAGGAAACATGATTTGATAAAGAAGCAAGCAATGAAGAAGTAACATATTAAACAGCACTGAATCCATTACCAGAACAAAAGGGACAAAAGGGTACAGTTCAATTTGGGTCCTTGGGTTCAAAACGAAGACCAGAGAGGTGGAGGATGGCACCTTGGAGGTGATGAGATGGCAGCCACGCCTCTGGGGAGGGATGACGACGGTTTTCTGAGCCCACTTAGCGGCCATGGACTCGGTGGTGGGGTTCCCTACTGCGGTCGCGACGATAGAATTCCCCTTGTGGGATCTCAATCGGAGGAACGCCGGAGAGCTGGGAGCGCTGCTGAAGACAGCGGAAGAGGCCGCTTGCATCACTTCTCGGAGCAGTTCTTGGTGGTACCTTATACCAAGGGCGAAGAACAGGACACAGTAACAGCAGCCACAGCAGAGCGAGGGTGAGCACAGGGTGAAGCGATGCGGACGCACGGTGTGGCGCATGATGGCATGGGTTCGGCGAAGATCCTTTTGTTCGCCCACTCGATCAGGTTCGAGTCTTGCGAAAACGGCAAAGACGGATGACCAATGCTTACGGGCCGTTACTTCTGGCCTTTACATGGGCCAAATTCATGGAGGAAATTTAGGGTTACACCCTCGGCCGTCACCAATTCTGCAATTGAACCGGAACTGCTCATTGGATGATGAAGGCGATAGCGGGTGTGGACTGTTGGTTGATGGAATCGTTCTCCATACGCCATCCTTTTTAGCGCCAGTACGAGCCGGCGACGACGACCGGCCTCGTGATGGCGGCGGCATTGGCGCTAGGATGCTCGCCGTCGGGCCTCCCGAGCCAACTCTCCGGCCGACGCGTGGCCTTCACCACCCCGCTCACTTATGCCGGTCGGCTCGCCCGCCTCCTCGAGCTACGTGGCGCCACACCGCTCCACCTCCCCACCGTCGTCGTTGACACCGCCCCTCGCACCCTCGTCGCCCTCCGCCCCTACCTCGCCGCCGGAGCTCTCGAGTCCTTTTCCGCTCTCGCCTTCACCTCCCGCAACGGAATCACAGCATTCTCCCTCGGCCTCGCCGATGCGGACGGACCCCAGCCTCTCTCCGACTCGGGCGAGCTCTTCACCATCGCGGCCCTCGGCAAGGATGCCGAACTCCTCCACGATGAAGGATTTCTCTCGAAAATCTGCCGGAACCCTAACCGAATCAGGGTCCTGGTGCCGGAGATCGCGTCCCCTGCCGGTCTGGTGGAGTCTCTAGGCGCTGGGTCCGGGAGGAGGATCCTGTGCCCAGTCCCCTCCGTCGTCGATCTGGAAGAGCCGCCGGTAGTCCCGGACTTCCTGAGAGATTTGTGGGCGCGGGGTTGGGCTCCCGAGAGAGTTCCTGCTTACGAGACCAGATGGACGGGACCGCGCTGCATGGAGGGGTTGGTGGCATTGGATACAGTACTGGACGCCATGGTTTTCACGAGCTCGGCAGAGGTGGAAGGGTTGATTAAGGGGTTGCAGGCATTGGGATGGGACTGGGGGAAGGTGAGGCGACGGTGGCCGAAGATGCTGGTCTGTGCACATGGCCCGGTGACTGCCAAAGGGGTGGAGAGGTTTGGAGTTCGCGTCGACGTGGTGAACTCCAAGTTCAGTAGCTTCGATGGGCTCATCGAAGCTCTTACTTCAAAGTTGGGCGGCTTTGGATGTTGAAAGCTGATATCCGAACTCGCAACTCGGGCCTTCAGCATTTCTCTGGTTTGTGATATCTTCCTTGTTCCTTTTGTGGTTTTTTTATATAGTTATTATTGAATACCTGCTTGGATCCTTATATTGCAGTAATGGCTTAATATTCTTTTGTTCGATGTGCCATTCTAGTTAAATTGTTGTTTGGTTTCATTAATTGACACCTCTATATCATCCTAAATTTAGTCGCATGTCCATAGTTGACGAAGACTCGAGTTACTTCAATAAGAGTGGACTATCATTAACTTGAGTTTAAGTAATTTGCGTTTGTAATTTAGTCTCAACAAGTTAATGGAGAGTTGATTTATTTTTTGGTATGACGAGGAGTCGAGTATTAAAGAGCTAACCATGGAACAAATGGATAATATATCACAGTGTGGAACCACCACTAGGCTCCTTCGGTCTACAATTACTGATAGGGGTAAGAAAACTGATTTGACGTAACACCCCGGATTTGACGTAATGCACCCCCACGTCGGACACCCTGTGCGGCCCACTGCCCCAAAACGAGCATTAACGACGACGCGACGCGCGCCCACACCCACCGTACCCGAACGACCTCCTCGGCTGACCCCTCATGGCCAGCCGAGGCAGGCGAAGGCGCTGACTGACACCCTCCATACCCTGCGGCAGTTCGGCCTTCCACGCAACGTCCACAACGACGACATACGCCGTCAGAGGTACGACCCTGCCCCGGCAGGTTGGCGCACCAGGTAACATCAAACCCGCTTATAAATACCCCCTGGCTCCCAACGGGCAAGGGGATCTGCCCAAAGAAACACCTCTCCTTTATCGCTAACTTAATCGTCGGAGGGGTCGGGCCGAGCTACCGACCCGACCTGTGTGCAGGTGCCCGACCGTCGCTGGATCCCTTCGGCGCCACATAACTTTCCAAGCCAGCCCCCCTGCGTCAGCAACGCCTCGAGGGGAGCCGCGTCTGATCCCAGCCATTTGGAGCCCTGAACCAGCCGTGTCGACCCCGAGGTCACGGCAAAAAAGTTACTTACCGTAACAGATTGGCGCTAGAAGGAGGGCCGTCCAAATGTCAGGTGATCAGCGAATCCGCCTCGGTGGATCCTCAAGTGCCGGGCCCCCCCCGCCTTAGGGGAGCATCCCCCGCGCGGCGAAGCTCACGACGAACACCCTGCAGCGGTATCAGAACGCTACTGGCAACTGTTTAACGACTCAGGCTTGTCGCCCCCCGGCGGCGCGCCCGCCGACCCATTGCAAGTGTCGCCCGAGGCCTTTTACGACCTCGCTCATCAGGTCCGAGCTTTGACAGGCACGGTGCAGACTATCGTCTCCCAGCGAACTCCTTCGCAGGCGACACAACCTTCATAGCAACGGGAGACCCCTGCCCGGACCCACGTACCACTCCTAGAGCTTCCGGGCTCACCTCGAAATCCCACAGCTCGGCCCGGAAGCCGGGAAGCGGAAGACACGGCAAGCCGCCCTTAGCCCGAGGCCCCGACCGCCGATTCGACAATTGCCCTACGGGCTCAGCTGCGCCTCGTCAATCAAAGGCTTGACGAAGTACAACAGGAGGTTCGTAAGTCCAAGGGAGAACTCGGAGTGGACAGACACCAAGGATCTCCGTTCACCCCCGAGATACAAGATCAGGCGATCTCGTCGCACTTCCGCCTCCCTTCGCTGGACGCGTATGATGGCGCTGCCGACCCAGCGGACCACGTGGTCGCTTTTCGCGCCCAGATGGCGCTATTCGGGACTTCAGACGCCCTGATGTGCAGGGCGTTCCCAACGACTCTGCGGGGACCGGCCCGCACATGGTACAGCGGCCTGAAGCCAGGAACCATCGCCTCCTTCGACCAGCTCGCCAAGGATTTCGAGCTTAACTTCCTGGCGCACGCCCGACCGAAGCCATCCATGGCGTTGCTCTTAGGGCTCAACCAGAAGGAGGATGAGCCCCTCTCCCATTTTGTGAACCGATTTACAACACAAATCCGTGGATTGTCGGAAGCTCACCCCTCTCTCTTGATGCAGACCTTCATGACCGGCCTGCGGCCCTCCAGGTTCTTCTGGTCACTCGTGGAGCGACCCCCCATCGCGGTCCCCGAGATGCTCCAACGTGCCAGTCAGTTCATCGCCGCGGAAACCTGGATGGCTGGAAAGCGGGAGGAACACAAAAAGGTCAAGTCAGAGCCGCCCCGACAGCAACAACCCGCCGCCTCCCGACGAAAGTTGGACAGACCTGACCCAAGGCCTCCCCTTCCCGCCTTGAATTCTTCCCGGACTGAAATATTCCTACACGAGAAGGGGAAGGGGCTGCTCAGGGACCCGCACCCGATGAAGAACCCGCGGGAACTCGCGGACCGTTCAAAGTATTGTCGATTCCATCGCCAACACGGGCACGACACTGAGAAGTGCTACGAGTTGAAGAGGCAAATCGAGGAGCTCATCCTCAGAGGTCATCTCGGCCAGTACCTCCGGCCGAACAAAGAGCAGTCGCCTCGCCCAGAGGGCCCCGTCGAGCGACACATCAATGTAATAGCCGGGGGCCCCGCATCCGGAGGGGGTTCCATGTCGGGCAGGAAGGCGTACGCTCGGTCCGCCCCCGACGAAGCCTCGAGACACAAGTCCGAGCCCGAGATCACCTTCCCAACCGGGGCCGCCGAGCGCCCCGACCACGACGACGCCTTCGTGATATCGGCCAAGGTAGCCAACGCGCAAATGAGGAGAATCATGGTCGACACGGGGAGCTTGGCTGACATACTCTACTTCGGCGCCTTCCAAAAGCTGGGCTTGGCCAGGGAAAATCTAAGCCCAAGGTGCTCGGCGCTCACCGGTTTCACGGGAGATTCAATATCACCCCTGGGGGCTATTGCCTTGCCTTTGACCCTGGGGACCCCGCCGAAGTCAAAAACCGTGATGACCACTTTCCTGGTGGTCGACCTCCCCACCGCTTATAATGCCATACTCGGTCGACCGACCCTCAACAAGGTCAAAGCCGTCGTCTCGACCTACTACCAGACCATCAAATTCCCGACTCGTGAAGGGGTCGGAGAGGTCACCGGGAGCCCCCGAGAGTCCAGGCGGTGCTACAAAGTGCGCTTTCGGCGTCACCTCCGGGAAATTCCTTGGGTTCATCGTACACGAGAGAGGAATTGACGCCAACCCAGAAAAGGTTCAGGCGATAATCGATATGCAGTCCCCCCGGACGGTCAGAGACCTGTAGCGACTCAACGGAAGACTCGTCGCCCTGTCTCGCTTCCTTGCCCGATCGGGCGATCGCTGCCTCCCGTTCTTCAAGGCGCTCAAAAACCCGAGGAACTTTCAATGGACATCGGAATACGAGGATGCTTTCAAACAAATGAAGCGGCACCTAGCCAGCCTCCCTCGGCTCGCCTCTGTTTCCCCCGGCGAGAAGCTGGGACTCTACTTGGCAGCCTCCCCGCATGCAGTCAGCTCCGTCCTCGTCAAGGAAAGCTCCGGTCCACAACTCCCGATCTACTATGTCAGCCACATCCTGAGTGGACCTGAGGAGCGTTACCCGCCGATACAAAAACTCGCGCTCGCCCTGGTGCTCTCGGCTCGGAAGTTGCGTCCCTACTTCCAGGCGCACCCAGTGGAGGTCATCACTGACCAGCCCCTTCGACAGGTCTTAACAAAATTCGATGTTGCAGGACGGCTCCTCAAATGGGCGGTGGAGCTCGGTGAACATGATATCAGTTACATGCCCAGAACCTCCACCAAGGCCCAGGTGGTAGCCGACTTCATCGCGGAGTTAGCTCAGATGGACATAGATCTCGAGCAAACCCCCGAGGCCTGGACCCTACACGTGGACGGCTCGGCCAACTCAAGGGGTGCCGGAGCGGGGCTGGTTCTCCTCGCCCCTGACGGACGCTCATTCGAGCGTTCCCTCCGTTTCGGGTTCAAAGCTACCAACAACGAGGCGGAATACGAGGCGCTCCTAGCAGGACTAAGGCTGGCCCTCGAGATGCAGGTGGCCGCGATACACGTCCTCACCGACTCGCAACTCGTGGCCGAACAGCTCAGCGGCGGATACGAAGCTCGGGACGCAACCATGGCCAAATACCTAGCACGGGTAAGGGACCTAACCGCGAAATTCCCTTACTTTACATTATCTAATGTTCCGAGGGAGGAAAACGGACGAGCCGACGCGCTCGCTAGGCTGGCGTCAAGACAAACCCCCGAAACGTGGCCGGAGATCGAGGAGCTCCCCGCTCGCGCCATTGAGGTAGCGACCACAGCCCCAGGCGGTGCGCCTACCACATGGGTGCAAGAGCTGCTGCGCTTCAAGCGGGATGGAACCCTTCCCCTCGATGAAGTCGCAGCTCGGCGTCTGCGCCGCACACATGCGTGGTACACCGAGGAAAGTGGCCGGCTTTACAAATGGTCCTTCACCTATCCCCTCCTGCGATGCTTGGAGCCTGACGAAGCCCAGACAGTCCTAGATGAAACTCACGAGGGGATCTGCGGCGAACACATTGGCGGACGAACCTTGGCGCACAAGATACTCCGCCAAGGCTACTACTGGCCAACCATGTGTCGAGACGCGAAAGCTTACGTGCAGCGGTGCGGTTCATGCCAGCAACACGCCCGCGCACCCCGACAGCCTACGGTCCCGCTCAGCCCCATCGACTGCGCATGGCCATTCGCCCAGTGGGGGCTAGACCTTCTCGGCCCCTTCCCACCGGCCTCTGGACAGCGGAAGTATATAATTGTAGGAGTAGACTACTTCACAAAGTGGGTCGAGGTCGAGCCACTGGCGACGATCACGGAACATCAAATGGAGAAATTCGTCTGGAAGAACCTGGTAACTCGGTTTGGGTTGCCCAGGGCCATTGTCACCGACAACGGACCTCAGTTCGCCGGCACAAGGTTCCGGGAATTCTGCGCCGGTCATGGCATTCAACTGAGGTTCAGTTCGGTGGCCCACCCTCAGACGAACGGGTTGGCCGAGGTAACCAACCGGTCCATCCTAGATGGCCTGAAAAGAAGAGTGTCCGCGGCCCGATCGACTTGGACTGACGAGCTCCCCAGTGTACTATGGTCGCTGCGCACCACTCCCAAAACCGCGACCGGAGAATCCCCGTATAGCTTGACGTTCAGAACCGAGGTCGTCCTACCGCCCGAGATGACTGTCGCCACGCTTCGGACAAGGAGCTACGACCAGGAGGCCTCGAACCAGGGACTTCGCGCCAGCCTCGACGTGCTCGAGGAGCGACGCGCCGACGCGCACCTGAAGGCCCTCTCTCACCAGAGAGCCGTCGCAAGGGTCTACAACAGGAAGGTGCGACCCCGACCGATCAGGTTAGGCAATCTAGTCCTACGAAGGGCCGAGGTCAGTGACCCGACCCGAACGAGGGGGAAGCTGGCCCCCAAATGGGAGGGACCATACCGGGTCACCGGGGTGGTTCGACCGGGTACTTATCGACTCGCAGCGATGGACGGTTCCCCCTTGCCGAGAACATGGAACGTCCAGAACCTTAAAAAGTTCTTTGTCTGAGGTCAGTGCCCATGGTTAACATCTCCCGAGTCGAAGCTGTGCAATTTCTGAAGCTTAAAGACATGCTGGGGAAGGATTTCTTTATTTATGAAGCATGAGATTACAAGACCCAACTTTCGAAACGGAAAGACACATTGGGAGAAGATTTCCTTATTTATGAAGCACGGGATTGCAACTAGACCCGAAGACTACAAAAAGTTACAAAATGCAAAAGCAGCTCGGCCGAGCTGACCTCCAGACTGCCTTAACCGTCGGAGCCCCCGACGCCATCATCGAAAGGAACTTCCTCCGGCATGTCCACATCCAAGTCCTCGGGATGCGAGGCAAACGGATCCGTCTCGACCTCCAGCCCGGGATGGCGCGTCTGGAACCGGCCCAGGGCAATTCGGTACCCATACTCGTAGGTAACCTGCCCCGACCGAACCAGCCCGAGCTGGAAGCCTGGGGATTGCTTATAGGCTTCGATTATTTCCTTCTCCTTCTCTAGCCGCCGCTCCCGCTCGGCCACCAGGGCTTCCGAAGCCCCCTTCGCGTCAGCCAGGGCATCCTCCAGTCGTTGGGTCAGGGCGGCCGCCTCGTCTCGGGCTAGACGAGCCTCGGACTGCGCCCCCCCCCAGGAGCCCCCGGAGATTGTCTCTCTCCTCCTCGGCCGCTTTCGCCTCGGACTTTAAGCGAAGGACCTCGGTCTCCAGCGCCGACGTGCGCTTGTCGGCCGCCCCTGTCTCAGCCCGGAGACGCGTCACCTCTGCTTCGAGCTCCGAGGAGCGCTGCTCGGCCGCCGCAACCGCCTCCGGAGCTGCCCCGGCCCGGACCTCCTCGAGCTGCCTGCGTAGCTCGGCATTACGGTCGCACAAAATTTCGAGGGCCCGACCCGCGTCACGAACGCGATCTGCCAGTGCCATCGCGTAGTGCTGGCCCTGCAATAAGAAAGTCATGACAACCCTCGGACGCACCACAGTTCAGAAGCCAGCAACGGAACACTTACCCACAGCAGCGACTTCATAGATCTACAGAGCATGACATCCGACGGCAATGTATACATCTCGCGAGCCAAGTCGGGGTGTAGCCCCCCTCGGATGAACGCGGCCGCGGACTCCCCATCGGCCCACACCCGTGTCCCGCGGGTTAGCCCCCCCCAGCGGGCCACCAACCGGTCGGACGGTTGGCCTTCGGAAAGCTCGCCCATCAGGCGCGCTTGGTAGGAATCGTTCGGCGGCCCCGCAGGCAGACGACACAAGTCCCGAATCGAAGGTTCCCGGGGCGCCTTCCCCGCCACCTCCCTGCTCGGGCCGGCCTCACCCCGACCTCGCCCCCCTCGCCTGTCGTGCGAGCCCGACTCCACCGCCTATGTGCTCTCCGGAGCCCTTGGGGGAGTCGGTTTCTTCGAAGCAGCAGCCCTGGCCCTTTTTCGAGGGCGGACGACCTCGAGTTCCACCGGCGCCTCTCTAGTGCCGACGCCTAGGCCGACCTGGCGCCGCGGGGATGCGGTGGACGAGACGCGTCCTCCACGCACTACAGCGAGGTTCACCATCTCTGCACAAACATAACGACCTTGGTTAGTATCCCAAAAGAGAAAAGCAAAACTGGAAGGCCTACCGCCACCTTCTCAAGGCATACCTCGAGGTACCGGGCTCAAGCCCGCCTCGACCAACCACGCCTCGGTCATCTTTCGGATGACTCTGAAAGACGGGAGGATCTCCTTCAATCTTCGAAGGGCTCGGAGCTCCCCCTCATCCAAGGCCGGGGCAGTGTTATCGACTGCGCGCGCCGCCCACCGGAGCCCGAAGCTCCAACTCTCCGGATGGCAAACATAGAAGAAGCGCTCCTTCCACCCCTTGTTGCTGGAAGGAGCCCCACTGACCCGGAAACCCGGTCGGGCGGATAAATAATAGCCCCCCGACCCTCTGGACAGACGGAAACAGGAGAGGAAAAGGGACCGGCTCGGGGTGACCTGGGCATAGTAGCATTCCCCAAGGAACGCCACCAGATAGCGCCAAGAATTCGGCGCCATCTGAGAAGGAGAAATGCGCCACCACGCGACGCAGGAAGTGATGACGGGGTGGAACGGAAGGCGTAATCCGGCCTCAAAGGCATCTACAGTTAGGGCGAAGCCCTTAGGTATAGGATCATACGCTCGTTGCCCCGGCTCAGGGGCAATGAGCGTGAACTCCGCCGGGATACCGTAATGGTCCCGGAGGAGGCCGAGCGACGACTCGCTCACGGTGGAGTCGAGGTCGTGCGGCCACATAAGCGATTCAAGGGCTTTGGTGGCCCTTTCCTCGGATGACGAGCGGGAGCTCGCCAACGCCACCTCCTCGCCGACGGCCCCGGAGAGAGGAGGCGAAGAAGGAGAGAATGAGGAAGGGGAAGCCATCCTTACCGAGCTTTTGGGAAGGTGGGGCGGCTGAAGAGTGCTAGGCTGGCTAAATCACCCAAAGAGGGGGTCGAAGCGAATACAAGTACCAAGAAGGGAAAGAGACCAACGGAGCGCTACTTATAGCCGGTTTCTTGCCGAAACGGCGACCTTTCCTCTCCTGAGATGCGCGGCGAAGACGCAAACGTCGCCTCGCCATAATTACGTCTGGAACGACGTTTAAACATAGCACGGTGCAAATTACGGAGTCCCTAATCATATCAACCTCGAAAACCGGCGACGCCCGAGAGGGGCGGCCCTTTGACCTTCCCCAGGGAAAAAGCAACCCGGCCGCCCGCACCCGCGCGACGGTCGAACGGCCAAACGCATCCCGAGACACACCTGCGCGGTCACCCCGCCTGCGTTGTGCTCCTCGGCCCTCGGCTTTGCGCCTCCCGAGAACACCCGCGCGGTCACCCCGCTTGCGTTGTGCTTCTCGGCTCTCGCTTCCACTGCATCCCGAGACGCACCTGCGCGGTCACCCCGCCTGCGTTGTGCTCCTCGGCCCTCGGCTTTACGCCTCCCGAGACACACCTGCGCGGTCACCCCGCCTGCGTTGTGCTCCTCGGCCCTCGGCTTTACGCCTCCCGAGAACACCCGCGCGGTCACCCCGCTTGCGTCGTGCTTCTCGACTCTCGCTTCCACTGCATCCCGAGACACACCTGCGCGGTCACCCCGCCTGCGTTGTGCTCCTCGGCCCTCGGTTTTACGCCTCCCGAGACACACCTGCGCGGTCACCCCGCCCGCGTTATGCTCCTTGGCCCTCGACTTTACGTCTCCCGAGAC
>NC_025202.1:26534865-26546452 GCF_000313855.2 Musa acuminata subsp. malaccensis
GCTCCGATCCTAACAATTCAAAAAGAAGACTTAAGTCATAAAAATAAAAAAATCAAGATCATGATCCGAAAAATGTATAAAAAGAGTTTATGCATTTGGGAGATTTAACAATTTGCCTAAATTTAACATTCAAACTAGCAATTTTGGTTCTCTTGATATGGTAGCAATTTTCTTTCTCCCCTTTGTCATTGTAAACAAGGAAGAAGTAGAGTGGAAGAATACAATGGTACAATTTTTTTTACATCAAAGCTCTACTTATAATATAAGGTTTACAACCACAAATACAAAGGAATTACACATAATAAAAATCATATCATGAAAGATAATATCAAAGATCATGTGAATACTAAAAGACATGATTCATTTTGACAAATCTCCTCTTAAATAATTAAAAAAAATCTTAGGAGATCAAATAGTAAAAGATCTTCAAAAGAAATTGTAAATCATGAATTCTGAGAAAGATATTCTATTTAGTAAACAACAAAAGAATTGTAGGAGAACAAATAATAAATAATCTTGATTCATGCATAAGAAATCTCAAGTTATAATTCAAAAAAATCATTATTCATAAAAAAATCTCCTCTTAAATGATGTGAGAACAAATAATAAGATATCTTGATTCATAAAATATTTCGAGTTATAATTCCAAGAATTCAAGATCATGTTATAGATAAGATTCATTCAAATTCAAATCATCAAATCTTCAAAATTATTTTCAAGAGATTCATAAAAAAAATATAAATAAATTCATTAATCTCTTGTTGAAAAATTCGATAAAATAGAGGAAAAAAATTCTAAGAAAAATACTTTCCACTTTTTAGTTGTTTTAATTCATGTGATTTATTTCATACAAGCATGTCTTTTTCATTTATGCTAAATAAAAACATGCATCATCGTTTAAAAGCAAGGTTCATCACGATAAAGATCAATAAGTCATACATCACAAAGATCAACATGCATAATTTCGAAATATAAACTCATTAAGCATGATTTTAAATCATCGTTACATTATTTCATCAAGCATGATTTCATAAAGTGTTTTTAATCAAAATCATTTTGTTTGTTGTAGTAATGCTTTTTCCTTCTTTGCATCAATTATTCAATCATATCATGATATATACAAATCATAAATACAAAGAAATCATGTCATAAAATAGATAATATCAAAAGTGTTACACGTAATTCCAAAACATAAGATTTCAAATCATTATGCATCATTAAATCTACAAAATGATCATTTTCAATTAAAATGATTAAGTGGATCTAACTCGTCATGCTAGGAGTTAATATGCAATTATCATGCTCAATTTTTTTTTAAATACTAAAAAGATAAGAATGATCCCAAAAGCTTTTAATATTTTTATTACATCATGCAATTTTTTTAAAAATATATATATGATTTTTCTAAACTAATTTAAAAACAACTCATGAAATGCATCTTGTAATTTTGAAATAAAGTAAAGGGATTTTGGTTACCTCGTCGTCGAAAGCCGTTAAGGCATAGTTTGCCACCTCGCCTTTATTGGATTGTTCTTCATCTTCGGATGAACTTGATTCATCCCTTATCGCCTTGAATGTCTTCTTATTCTTTAGCAGTTTCTTCTTTTTAAGTTTATTTTTTCTTTAATCATTGTTTTAGGAATTTTTTAAGTTTTATTGTGAGGAGTTTAAGGTCATCATCGTCATCACTTAAGTTATCACTCAATTGGTATTCTATTGTTCAAAATGTCAAATCCTTCCTGTTCTTTAGAAGGTAGTTCTCATATTCATTATGTTCATCATATGCATTGCATGTCATTTCATATGTCATCAATGAACCAATAAGTTCTTTAAGTGAAAAATTATTGAGATCTTTTGCTTCCTGTATTGCCATTATTTTAGGATCCCAACTTTTTGGAAGGGATCTTAATATCTTTTTAACAAGTTCAAAATTTGAAAAATAATTTGCCTAGAGCTTTTAAACTATTGACGACATATGTAAAATAGGTGTACATATCAACAATAGTTTCGCTTAGCTTTATTCGAAATAATTGAAAATAATACATCAAAATATTTATTTTAGAGTCTTTAACTCTACAAGTGCCTTCATTTGTGATTTCAAGAGTGTGTCAAATCTCATAAGTCGTTTCACAAGTCGAAATATAATTAAACTCATTTTTATTCAAAGTGTAAAATAAAGCATTCATAGCTTTCACATTTAAAGAAAATAATTTTTTCACAAAGTCATTCCATTCAATCATAGGTTTAGAGGGGGTTTGAAAACCAAGTTCAATGATATAACATAAATCAAAGTTCAAGAAAAGTAAGAAAACTCTCATCTGAGTTTTCCAATAAATGTAGTTCGTCCCACTGAACATGGGAGGATGAATGATAGAATGACCCTCTTGAAAGCCAAAAAGAGTCATTTCTCTTAGGTGTTAAACAAAACGAGAAAGAGCATGGCTCTGATACTAATTGTTAGGATCAAGTTGGCACTAAGAGGGGGGGTGAATTAGTGTAGTGGATAAATTATATCGATTCAAAAATCTCGTTCAATAAAAAATGTTTCAACAAAGCTCGTATAGGAAATACTTGACTTTAAAAGTGGATTCATAAGTGTAGTGGAAGAAAAGCAAGTAAGGCAGTTTGCAATGAAGGTAAATAGCAAGAATAGAAATGCAAACCAAGTTTTATAGTGGTTCGGTCATCATGACATACATCCACTCTCGATTCCTCTTTTATTGAGGCCACCAACATCCACTAACAATCTTCCTTCAATAGGCGAAGACCAACCATCTTCTTACAACTATATTCTTCTTTTGACAGACTCAGGAGAAAACCTTTACACCTCTCTTTTAGACCTAGACCTCTCTTCTCCCTTGAAGCAGGTGTTGTGTCGGAGTCAAGATCGAGATCACGTTGGGAGTTTAAGAGTTCGTCGGAAGTCTGAACATTCATCGGAAGTTTTGTAGGAACCAACCGAGAAGTCCAAAAGCTTGCCATAGAAGCTCATCGGAACTCGCCAAGAAGATCGTCACAAAGTCCAAAAGCTTGTTGGGAGTCCATCGGAGCATTGCCGAGAGTTGATCGAATGTTCGTCGGAAGTACGTCGGAAGCTTGCCGGAAGTGCGATTGACACATCAGAACATGAATTGCAATAATTATATCTTAATTATCATAGTTAGAGTATAAATTAAGTTAGAATTAGAAAGTAATCCCACTAACTTAATTAGGAGCCAACTAGGTCCTAAGATGGGCTTGTTTGGGCCAGATTCAAGGCCCAACCAGGACCCAGAATTTCCAACTGACAGTGGCACCGCTTGGGAGACTCGGTCTCCCAGGAATTTTGGGCGGTGGTACCACCCCTGTCAGGCGGTGGCACCGCCGACAGTTATTGCTGCCAATGGTGGTACCTCCCCTGTCAGGCGGTGGTACCGCCCATATTGAGCAGTAGTACTGTCCAGTGTCAGATGTCAGGTGGTAGTACTGCCCAGTAATGGTAGTGGTACTGCTAGGATCTCAAAAATCCAAGATAAGACACTTCTTGACTCAATTTTTGAAAGTCATTGGGGTCTATAAATATCCCACCTTTTTCTGTATGAAAGGGAACCGAAATCTTGATATATTCTTGAGTCTTTGAAGTGTTAAAGAGTTGTAAAAGTGCTAGAGTTCTCCTCCTCCCTTTCTAAGTGTTGAGATCATTCAATAGAGGAGTGAAACTTGTAAGGGTTGTCTCCTAAACCCGGCAAACGAAGAAAAGCTGTAAAAGGTGGTTGGCCTTTGTCTATTGAAGGAAAGCCTCTAGTGGACGCCAGTGACCTCGTCGAAGGAGGAAGCCGAAAGTGGATGTAGGTCACGTTGACCGAACCACTCTAAAACTCAGTTTGTATTTACTTTGAGCAACTTTCTTTTATAGCAAACTGCCTCTCCTCTTTACTATGCTTTAACTATGTCTACATACGCTTTCACGTAAACATCTTTCGAGTTTGGCTTTAATCGTACGAAGACTTTATGAAATCGACGCTTTTCACTTGTGTAATTTATATTGCTGCAAATCACCTTAGTTTTCTCTTGCACTTTCACGAAAGGTTTCGAGTTTAAATTCCTTCTGAAATGGATTGAATTGAAACCATTCTCATTAGAATCGGTTTCAATCAAAATAACTTTTTTTAAATAGCAAAAGTTTTTTACTGCACTAATTCACCCCCCCTCTTAGTGTCGCTCTTAATCCTAACAATTGGTATCAGAGCAAGGCTCACTCTCAGTTAGTTTTAAACCCAAGAGAGATGGTATTTTTCGGCAATCAAGATGGTCATTCAATTACATGTCCGCCCATGTTCAATGGGACGGATTACACATATTGGAAGATAAGAATGAGGATCTTCCTAATTTTAATGGATTTTACGCTTTAGAATATTATAGAAAATGGATTTCAAAAGTCTTCTCTTCCAATGAACGATTGGAATGAGTTGGAGAAGCAGACTTTCGCTTTAAATGCAAAGGCTATGAATGCCTTGTTTTGTGCATTAGATAAAAACGAATTTAATCGAGTGTCAATTTGTAAAATGACTTTTGATATTTGGCACACACTCAAAGTGACTCATGAAGGCACTAGTAGAGTGAAAGAGTAAAAAATTAACCTTTTAGTGCATTCTTATGAATTGTTTCGAATGAAACCGAGTGAGACCATTGGCGACATGTATACCCGATTTACGGATGTTATCAATGGTCTAAAAGGACTTAGTAAAGGTTTCTCGGATTTTGAACTCATCAATCAAGTTTTAAGATCCCTTCCAAAGAGTTGGGATCCTAAAGTAACGACTCTTCAAGAGACCAAAGATCTAACTAATTTTCCTCTTGAAAAACTAATTGGGTCACTAATGACCTATGAAATGATAGGTAAAGCTCATTAAGAGCTTGAGGACACCTTCCAGAGAATAGGAAGGATATGACACTGAAAACACAAGAAGACTACTCGAGAGAAAACTCAAGTTATGAGTACTTTGATGATGACTTAGCACTTTTAACAAGAAAATTCAAAAAAAATATTAAAAGAAATAAATTTAAAAATGATACTAAAAATAAATTTGAACCTAAGAAAGATCAAGTAATTTGCTACGATTGTAAGAAACCGGGACACTACAAGAGTGAATGTCCCCAAGCCAAGAAGAGGACACCAAAGAAGAAGGCACTCAAAGCAACATGGGATGACTCAAGCGCATCCGAAGAAGATGAGCCAACCAACACCGAGCAAGTTGCTCACTATACGCTAATGGCCATTAGAGATGAGATAACAAGTTCATTAGATGTAAATTTATCATTTGATGAACTATTAAATGCTTCTCAAGATTTATTTGATGAATGCAAAATAATTAGTAAAAAATATAAATTATTAAAAAAGGAGCATGATTCTCTTGTCTGTAATTTTGATAAACTAAAAATTGAGCATAATGATAGTTTAGCTCCATGTACAAAATGTCATGATTTAGAAATACTTCAAAAGGAAAATATGCTACTTAAGAAAACCTTAGAGAAGTTTGAGGTTGGTAGCAAATCTTTGAACATGATCCTTGCCAATAAGGGTCACATTCATAGAAAAAACAGAATCAGATTTGTGAGTAGCTCTCACCATAATCCAACCACCTTTGTTAAAGGCCCTACCTTGTATGTTTCACCCCAAAAAAATATAACTTTTGTTGCAAATTTGGGCATGTAGCTTATCATTGTCCATTCAAGAAATGTAGTCCGCAGAAATTGATTTGGGTTCCTAAAAGAACCTCAAATAACTCAATGCAATATGATAAGCAATTTAGATCGATTTTTGAGGCACCTAAGGTCAAATGGATACCTAAAAATCATCCTTTTTTTAGAAATATTTACCATCACAAGCTAGGAGCAAGAGATAGTACCTTGATAGTAGATGCTCAAGGCATATGATCGGAGATCCATCATAATTCTCTAAGCTCATTAGCATAGATGAAGGATATGTCACCTTCAGAGACAACAACAAGGGTAAAATTATTGGCAAAGGAACCATAGGTAACAAATCCAACTTCTTTATTAAAGATATACTGTTAGTTGATGGCTTAAAATATAACCTATTGAGCATTAGTCAATTGTGTGATAAAGGATATATTGTTAAATTTGAATCTAATGCTTGTATTATTAAAAAACCACACAAAAATATATCTATAATTGTATTAAAATAAAATAACATATACACCATTAATATCAATGATCTTTGCAATGAAATATATTTTTTGGTTTTAAATGACGATGCTTAACTTTGGCATAGGAGATTAGGTCATGCTAGCATGAAACTAATCTCTCAAATTTCATGTAAAGAACTTTAAGAGGAATTCCTCATATTAAGTTCATCAAAGATAATGTGTGTGATGCATGTCAACTAGGAAAATAAATAAAAGGTAGATTCAAACCTAAGAACCAAATAAGCAACTTTAGACCTTTGTAATTAATCCATATGGACTTGTTCAGACCAATTTCTACATCAAGCCTAAGCCTAGGAGGTAGCAAATATGCATTTGTCATCATAGATGATTATGGTAGATACATATGGACTTATTTTTTGGCACACAAAAGTGAATGTTTTAGGTATTTATCTAAGTTTTGTAAACTTGTTCAAAATGAAAAGAGTTTTATGATTTTGTCAATTCGAAGTAATCATGGTGGTGAATTTCAAAACCGTGATTTCCAAAAATTTTATGAATCTAATGGATACAACCACAACTTCTCTACACCAAGAAATCCTCAACAAAATGGAGTAGTAGAAAGAAAGAATAGAAATTTACAAGAAATGGCAAGAACCATGTTGAATGAATATAGCCTACCCAAAAATTGTTGGGCCGAAGCCGTAAACATGGCATACTATATCATGAATAGAGTTCTAGTAAGACCCTTACTCACCAAAACTCCTTATGAGTTGTAGAACAACAAAAAACCCAATGTTTCATATTTTAAAGTTTTTGGGTGTAAGTGTTTTATCTTGAATGAAAAAGATGCCTTAGGAAAATTTGATACTAAATCCGATAAAGGAATTTTCTTGGCTATTCTTCTATTTCTAAAGAATTTTGTATATTTAATAAAAAAACTTTGATTATTGAATAATCCATTCATGTTGTTTTCAATGAGGTTTCCGAAATTAAAAAAAATAATTTTGATGATGATATTAATTTTGATGCTTTGAATTTAAATGAAACCTTTTCTCCATCTAGCAACTTGGATGCATCTACTTCCGAAATATCCTTACCCAAGGATTGAAAATATGTAGATGCTCATCCTAAGGAGCTAATCATAGGAGACACATCTAAAGGGGTTCAAACATGTTCTTCTCTTAAAAATTTTTGTGCTAACGCCACTTTTCTCTCCCAAATTGAACCTAAATGCATTGACGAGGCCATGAAAGATGATTCATGGATCATTGCAATGCAAGATGAGTTAAATCAATTTGAGAGAAATGAGGTGTGGAAGCTTGTTCCTAGGCCAAATGACCATTTAGTTATTGGCACTAAATGGATCTTTAGAAACAGGTAAGATGAATTTGGTATCGTGGTTAGAAACAATGCTAGATTAGTGGCCAAAGGTTTCAACCAAGAAGAATGTATCAATTACGAAGAAACCTTCGCTCATATGACTCGATTAGAAGCCATAAGGATGCTCCTTGCCTATGCTAGTAGTAATAATTTTAAGTTGTTTCAAATGGATGTTAAAAGTGTTTTTCTTAATGGCTTTATTTCTAAAGAAGTTTATGTTAAACAACCTCCTAGATTTAAAAATGATAATTTCCCTAATCATATGTTTAAATTGACTAAAGCTCTCTATGATTTAAAACAAGCCCTAAGGGCTTGGTATGAGAGACATAGTTCATTTCTTATTGAAAATAATTTCTCTAAAGACAAGATCGATACTATATTGTTTATCAAAAAATTTGAAAATAATTTTCTTATTGTTCAAATTTATGTTGATGATATCATTTTCAATTCTACGAATAAATCTCTATGTGAGTTATTTGCTAAAAGTATGAGTCTTGAATTTGAAATGAGTTTGATGGGGAAATTAACTTTCTTTTTGGGCTTACAAATCAAACAACTAAGCAATGGTATATTTCTTAGTCAAATAAAATACACTTTAGATTTGCTAAAAAGGTTCAATATGGATAGCTCAAAAGCTATCAACACTCCTATGAGCACCTCCATTAAGTTAGAGATTGATGAAAGTGGATAAAGCTTTGATCAAAAAGCTTATAGGGGTATGATATAAAGTTTACTTTACCTCACTGCAACTAGACCGGACATCATGTTTAGTGTAGGACTTTGTGCTAAGTTTCAATCTAATCCTAAGATATCTCATCTCAAAGTATTTAAAAGAATACTTAGATATCTTAAAGGTACCACTAATCTAGGATTATGGTATCCAAAATACGAGAACTTTGAACTAATTGCATATGCTGATGCGGATTTTGCTGGACATAGATTAGATAGAAAAAGCACATTCGAAACATGTCAGTTTTTAGGACACGCACTTGTTTCATGGTCATCTAAGAAACAAAACTCGGTTGCACTATCTACAACCGAAGTAGAGTACATTGCAGCTAGTGCATATTGTGCACAAGTTGTGTGGATGAAAAATACTTTAGAGGATCATAAGATTCATCTTAAAAATATCCCCATAAAATGTGATAACACTAGTGCAATATGTTTAACCAAGAATCTCATTCAATACTCTAGAACAAAACATATTGACATTAGGCATCACTTTATACGAGATCATATCACTAATCATGATGTAATCCTAGAGTTTATTGATACAAAATATCAATTAGCCGATATTTTTATAAAACCTTTAAGCGAAGAACAATTTGATTTTATTAGAAGAGAGTTAGGAATGTTAGTATGTCCGAATGCATGAATTTGTTAAATTTTGTTTTCAGACTTTCTTGATTCTTTGATCAATCACTTAAATTCTGTACTGCGAATTTTACATGATGATAAAATTGTGTGCCTCAATATCATGTTTACTTTCATGATTATGATTTTTATTGAATATTAAGAAGTTTTAATCATATATTAGATTCTTAATCTATGAGTACTACAAAGCACTAATGATTTTGCCTCATATAAGTAGTGATGAAAAGCTATGACAAAACATTTTACGAAAGCATGAATTGAATGTATATCTTTTCCGGATTATCTTTCACTTATTGGATTTCTTGAATGGAGCTTTCGTGAGTCTATGTCATATCAAGTTTATTTTTGATACATAGAAGTCATTGACAAATGCATCTCTCATGGATTTATCTCTTGTAAATTTTTAATTGAGAAATGGATTTGATATGATAATTCTTTCAAATGAATTCTTTCTTAACAAAGGAAGAATTTTTTTTTTTATAGATGAACACTTGTAAGGATTTAATTTCATATAAATATCTTGATCTTTGTGAAAAATGAAGCATGATTTAATAAAACTCTATTATCATTGTTAACTTCATTCAAAGTTGGTTCTCAATGGTTTTTCCTCCTTACTTTCCTCCTTCATGTGAAGTTTTAATGAAAAATAAAAAGGGAGAAGATGATGGAAGTCATCTCGTTAAATATTTATAACTTTTAATTAGAGAACTTTTGAATGATAGCATGTCATGAATGCTTAAAATATGATTTGTATGAATTTCTTTATAATTTAAAACATGACATGAATTTTTACCACACTTGCATTTATTAGTGAATCGTTCTCTTTTTTGTTGATAACAATGGGGGAGAAATAATACCAAAATATGATAAATTGATGATAAATATTTGTAATTTTACATTTGAAATGTTTACATTATGATAAGATATCTAGAGCTTAACTTATAATTTTACAAATTGATATCTTGCCATAAAATGAATTGCTATGTTTGTCATCCTTTATATTTGAAATATCAAGACTTGAAAATGGATGTCATGCCTTGACATCATTTTCATAATATTACATCATAATAGGAATCATGATGTGTGTATTGATAAGTTTAAATGAACATAACTTATCAATATATCTCTTGAATTCAAAGACTTTGAATTCAAGAATGACATTTCTCAAGTATGGCATATAGATAAGGGGAGTTAAGGTTAACTCCATCATCAATTGATTGTCATTATCAAAAAAGGAGAGATTGTTGAATCTCGAATTTTAATGATGAAGCTAATTGTAATTTGTTTGATCTAATCTATATATTGAGAAAAGTGTACAGGATTAACTACAATGGCAGTAAGACTTGAAGCAAGTGTTGTGCCGGAGTCAAGATCGAGATCACGTTGGGAGTTCGAGAGTTCGTCGGAAGTCCGAACGTTCGTTGGAAGTTCTGCGGGAACCAACCGAGAAGTCCATAAGCTTGCCATAGAAGCTCATCGGAACTCGCCAAGAAGATCGTCGTAAAGTCCAGGAGTTTGTCGGGAGTCCACCGGAGCATTGCCGAGAGTTCGTCAAATGTTACCAAAAGTATGTCGGAAGCTCGCCGAAAGTGCAATTGACGCACCGAAAAATGAATTGCAGTAATCATGTCTTAATTATCATAGTTAGAGTATAAATTAAATTAAGATTGAGAGGTAATCCCACTAACTTAATTAGGGGCCAACTAGGCCCTAAGATGGGCTGGTTTGGGCCGGATTCAAAGCCCAACCAGGACCTAGAATTTTCGACCGGCGGTGGCACCACTTGGGAGACTCAATCTCCCAGGAATTATAGGCGATGGTACTGCCCTTGTCAAGTGGTGGCACCGTCGGCAATTATTGCTACTAGTGGTGGTACCACCCCTATCAAGCAGTGGTACTGCTAGAGCTCGGTCTCCGAGCTCTGTCAAGCGGTGGTACCTCTCAGTGTTAGATGTCAAGCGGTAGTACCGCCCAGTAATGGCGGTGGTACCGCCAAGACCTTGGAAATCCGAGATGAGACACTTCTTGGCTCTATTTTTGAAAGCCATTGGGGTTTATAAATACCTCACCCTTTTCTGCATGAAAGGGAACCGAAATCTTGATATATTCTTGAGTCTTTGAAGTGTTAAAAAGTTATAAAAGTGCTAGAGTTCTCCTCCTCCCTTTCTAAGTGTTGAGATTATTCAAGAGAGGAGTGAAACTTGTAAGGGTTGTCTCCTAAACCCTGCAAAAAGAGAAGATGTAAAAGGTGGTTGGCCTTCGCCTATTGAAGAAAGGCCTCTAGTGGACGCCGGTGACCTCGTTGGAGGAGGAAGCTGAAAGTGGATGTAGGTCACGTTGACCGAACCACTCTGAAACTCGGTTTGCATTTACTTTGAGCAACTTTCTTTTATAGCAAACTGCCTCTCCTCCTTACTGTGCTTTAATTGCGTCTACATATGCTTTCACGTAAACATCTTCCGAGTTTAGCTTTAATCGTACGAAGACATTACAAAATCGATGCTTTTCATTTGTGTAATTTATATTGCTGCAAATCATCTTAGTTTTCTCTTGCACTTTCACGAAAGGTTTCGAGTTTAAATTCCTTCCGAAATGGATTAAATTGAAACTATTCTCATTGGAATCGATTTCAATCAAAATAAGTTTTTTTAAATAGCGAAAGTTTTTCGCTGCACTAATTCCCT
>NC_025202.1:26546472-26561737 GCF_000313855.2 Musa acuminata subsp. malaccensis
CCTCTTAGTGCTGCTCTTGATCCTAACAGGTACCATCGCCCAGTATGGCGGTACGACCGCTTGACAGCCTCGGAGACTAAGTTTTTTTAGTTTTCCAACTCATAAGTAGTTCCATCGCTTGTTCTAGCAGTGCCACCGCTTGACTCAACTTTTGGGTCACTGAATGGGCCTCCTAATGAGCCCAAATCAGTCCTAATTTAGGCCCAATTAGCCCCTAATTGAGTTACCATGATTACACCAAAATCTAACTCAATTAGCCTCATAAACAACTTCGACCTTAGACAAATGATTACAAAGCATGAATCCTTTGTCCGACATATCATTAGTTCATCGGCACTTCATCTAATCCTTCGGCGCATCGTCCTCTTTTACGACCTTTTGCCCAATCGGTATGTTGACCTCTGTAACTCCGATCTCCTGGGCATAATGTCCGCTCCTTCGGACCGATGCCTGAATTTATGGCACGAAGCCTTCTGCCGACACGTCGACCGATCCTCCAGCTTGATGTCCAATCTTCTGACATATTCACTCTGGCCCAATGTCCAATTCCTCCTAGTTTAAACAATTTATCTCTCCTTGATCAAAACTAGGCCTGCGTCACTCAAAACGCAGATTAGATCATAATCTCATCAATTGATTTCATCGTTAAAATTCGAGATTCAACAATCTCTCCCTTTTTTATGATAACAACCAATTGATGATGGAGTTTAAACTAAACTCCCCCTATCAATATGCCATATTGATAGAATATTGAATTCAAAAAATCACGTAATGTTTTAAAATATAAAAGTATTTCAATATTGCATGCATCATGAATATTGACATAACTAATTAATTATATCATTGCATGTAACATAAAATTATGCATAATCAACATATCCAAGTGCATCATCACATGCATGATTATCTTCATAACCTATACATCATCACTCATTCAACTCATCATCATATCTTCTCCCCCTTTATCATCAACAAAAAGGAGAAGTGCAACTAGCAATATTTTTTAAATATGCAAGCTAGTAAGATAACAAGTTTTAAACATGCAAGCTAGCAATTTTTAGAGATGTGCAAGTTTAGCATGTTTGCTTTTCTTGAGATAGTAACTTTTTGCTTCTCTTTAGATTACAAGCTAGCGATTCTATGAAGTTTTACATCATACAAGCTAGTAATTTTTAAGATATACAAGTTAACAAGTTTGCTTTTCTTTCCGAAGTGCAAGAGTATATTTTTGCATCTTCTTGAAATATGCAAGCTAGCAAACTTAGTGATATTCAAGATAGCAAGTTCTTTCTTCTCTTTTCAGAAGTGCAAGCTAGCAATTTTGCTTTATAGCAATTTTTTCTCCTTATAATTTGTAAGCTAGCAAATTTAGCATGCAAGCTAGCAAATTTTACTCCCCCTTTGTAATTGTCAAATAGAAGGGCAGAATACAATGTTGTAATTTTTTTCCCTTTACTTTAATCTTCAAATCATGACAAAGATAGATAATAAAGATGAATTTACATCAATATTTCAATCATAAAAAAAAATCAAGTCATGAATGTCAAAAGACCATGTATCATTTTTGATAAATTTCTTCTTTTGTAAATAGAAATAATGATAGGAAACAACCTTGATTCAAAAAGAAGACTCAAGTATAAAAATTAAGAAATCAAGATCATGATCCAAAAAATATATAAAACGAGTTTATGCATTTGGGAGATTTAACAATTTGCCTAAATTTAATATTCAAACTAGCAATTTTGGTTCTCTTAATATACTAGCAAATTTCTTTCTCTCCTTTGTCATTGTAAACAAGGAAGAAGTAGAGTGGAAGAATACAATGGTACAATTTTTTTTACATCAAAGCTCTATTTATAACATAAGGTTTACAACCACAAAAATAAAGGAATTACATAAAATGAAAATAATGTCATGAAAGATAATATCTAAGATCATGTGAATACCGAAAGATATGATTTATTTTGATAAATATCCTCTTAAATAATTAAAATAAAATCTTGAGAGATCAAATAGTAAAAGATCTTAAAAAGAATTTTTAAATCATGAATTCCGAGAAAGATATTCTCTTTAGTAAACAACAAAAGAATTGTAGGAGAACAAATAATAAATAATCTTGATTCATGCATAAGAAATCTCAAGTTGTAATTCAAAAAATCATGATTCCTAAAAAAACTCCTCTTAAATGATATGAGAACACATAATAAGTGATCTCGATTCATAAAAGATTTTAAGTTATAATTCCAAGAATTCAAGATCATGTTATAGATCAGATTCATTCAAATTCAAATCATCAAATCTTCAAAATCATTTTCAAGAGATTCATAAAAAATATAAATAGATTTATTATTTTAATTTTCAAGAAAAATACTTTTCTCTTTTTAGTTGTTTCAATTTATGTGATTTATTTCATACAAGCATATCTTTTTCATTTATGCCAAATAAAAATATGCATCGTCGTTTAAAAGCAAGGTTCATCACGATAAAGATCAATAAGCCATAGATCACAAAGATCATCATGCATAATTTCAAAATATAAACTCATTAAGCATGATTTTAAATAATCATTATATTATTTCATCAAGTATGATTTCATAAAGCATTTTTAATCAAAATCATTTTCTTTGTTGTAGTAATGCTATTTTCTTCTTTGCATCAATGATTCAATCATATCATGAGATATACAAATTGTAAATACAAAGGAATTATGTCATAAAAGATATAAGATCAAAAGTGTTATATGTAATTCCATAACATTATATTTCAAATCATTATGCATTATTAAATCTATAAAATGATCATTTTTAATTAAAATGATTAAGTGAATCTAACTTGTCATACTTAGTACTAGGAGTTAATATGCAATTGTCATGCTCAATTTTTTTTATTTTTAAAAATCACTAAAAAGATATGCATGATCCCAAAAGCTTTTAACATTTTTATTACATCATGTAATTTTTAAATAAAATATATATAATTTTTCTAAACTAATTTAAAAATAACTCATTGAAATGCATCATGTAATTTTGAAATAAAGTAAAGGGGTTTTGGTTACCTCGTCGTCGAAAGTCGTTAAGGTGTAGTTTGCCACCTCGCCATTGTTGGATTGTTCTTCATCTTAGGATGAACTTTATTCATCCTTTGTCACCTTGAATGTCTTCTCTTCTTTGACAATTTCTTATTTTTAAGTTTATTTTTATATTTTAATTTTTAGTTTAAAATTTTTTTAAGCTTTATTGTGAGAAGTTCAAGGTCATCATCATCATCACTTGAGTCCTCACTCAAGTGGTATTTTATTATTTGAATTGCTAAATCTTTCCTATTCTTTGGAAGGTAATTCTCATGTTCATCATGTTCATTATATGCATTGCACATCATTTTATTTCATATGTCATCAATGAACCAATAAGTTCTTTAAATGGAAAATTATTGAAATCTTTTGCTTCTTGTATTGTTGTTATTTTAGGATCCCAACTTTTTGGAAGGGATCTTAATATCTTTTTAAAAAGTTTAAAATTCATAAAACATTTGCCAAGAGCTTTTAGACTATTGATGATATCCGTAAAATAGGTGTATATATCAATAATAGTTTCACTTGGCTTCATTCGAAATAATTCAAAATCATGCATCAAAATATTTATTTTAGAGTATTTAACTCTATTAGTGCCTTCGTGTGTTATTTCAAGAGTATGCTAAATCTCATAAGTCATTTCATAAGTTGAAATGCAATTAAACTCATTTTTATCCAAAGAGCAAAATAAAGCATTCATAGCTTTCGCATTTAAAGAAAATATTTTGTTGTCAAAGTTATTCCATTCATTCATAGGTTTGGAGGGGGTTTAAAAACTAAATTCAATTATATTCCATAAATCAAAGTTCAAGGAAAGCAAGAAAACTCTTATCTGAGTTTTCCAATAAGTGTAGTTTGTCCCATTGAACATGGGAGGATGAATGATATAATGACCCTCTTGAGAGTCAAAAAGAGTCATTTATCTTGGGTTTTAAACCAAACAAGAAAGAACATGGCTTTGATACCAACTGCTAGAATCAAGTCGGCATTGGGGGGGGGGGGGGGGGGAGGGGGAGGGGGAATTAGTGAAATGGATAAATCACGTTGGTTCGAAAATCTCATTCGATAAAAAACGTTTCGACAAAGCCCGTATAGGAAATACTTAAATTTGAAAGCAAATTCGTAAGCGTAGTGGAAGTAAAGCAAGTAAAGCAGTTTGCAGTGAAACTAAATAGCAATAATAGAAATGCAAACTAAATTTTATAGTGGTTCGGTCGTCATGACATACATCCACTCTCGATTCCTCTTCCGTCGAGGCCACCAGCATCCACTAACGATCTTCCTTCAATAGGCAAAGACCAACCACCTTCTTATAACTCTATTCTCCTTTTGACAAGCTCAGGAGAAAACTTTTACACCTTTCTTTTAGACCTAGACCTCTCGTCTCCCTTTAAAAAAACTTTCTAAATACTACGAAGAAGGGACTCTACTCTTCAAGAGATATTACAATTTTTACTTAAGGATTCTTTCCCCCTTTTTAACTCACTTTCTTTCCTTACTAAGCAGAAAATAGTGGGGTATTTATAGGCCCCAAATGGATTCAAATTTAGAGCCCAAAATTTAAATCCCTAAGATTTCAAGGTACGGGTGGTACCATCGCCTGCACTAGGCAGTACCACTGCCTATAGCCTGACACTGGGTAGTACCACCGCCCAGTCTAGTGGTACTACCACTTGACAACCACGAAGACCGAGTTTTTTGAGTTTTCCAACTCACAAGTGGTTCCACCACCTGTTCTAGCGGTGCCATCGCTTGACCCAACTTTTGGGTCACTGAATAGGCCTCCTAGTGAGCCCAAATCAGTCCTAATTTAGGCTCAATGGTCCCTAATTGAGTTAGCATGATTACACCAAAAGCTAACTTAATTAGCCCCATAAACTACTTCGATCTTAGATAAATTATTACAAAGCATGAATCCTTTGTTTGACATGTCATTGGTTCATTGGCGCTTCATCCAATCCTTCGACGCATTATCCTCTTTTGTAGCCTTTTGCCCAATCAGTATGTTGACCTCCGTAACTCTGATCTCCTTGGCGCAATGTTCGCTCCTTCAACCCGATGCCCAAATTCATAGCATGAAGACTTCTACTGACACGTTAATCGATCCTCTAGCCCGACGTTCAATCTTTTGGCATGTTCACTCTAGCCCAATATCCAATTCCTCCTACTTTAATAAATTTATCTCTCCTTGATCGAAGCTTGTCCTATGTCACTCAAAATGCAGATTAGATCACAAACTCATCAATTAATTTTATTATCAAAATTCGAGATTCAACAAGCACATCTTGTTGCTCTTGGCTTGGCCAAAAGTAAGGAGGCCGAAATCCATAAGAGAGTTCTTGCCTTGTAGGTTGGCAGCCCCTGTAGCTAGATTTCCTAGCTACAAGGGGTACCACAAGCGGTTAGGGTTTCCTAGTCGCCCAAGTTCCCCTAGTAGTCAAGACTCCTAATTGCATGGGGGCAAGGTGGCAACTAGGGTTTCCTATATTAGGATCAAGAGCACTTGGGGGGGGGGGGGTGAATTAGTGCAGCGGAAAACTTTCAACGATTAAAACTGCATTCATACGATGAAATCGTTTCCGACGTAAAACAGTTTTCGGAAACTTAACTTGAAAGCGAGTTCGTAAAGGAGTGCAGCAAAAGTAAAGAAGAAGTAAAGCACATATGGAGGTTTGCAGTAAGGTAAGCAGCAAGAATAAATGCAAACCAGAGAGCACCGCAATTTTAGAGTGGTTCGGTTAATCTTGACCTACATCCACTTTTGGCTTCCTCCTCCGACGAGGTCACCGACATCCACTAGAGGCCTTCCTTCAATAGGCGAAGG
Source organism: Musa acuminata subsp. malaccensis (assembly GCF_000313855.2). Lineage (NCBI taxonomy): Eukaryota > Viridiplantae > Streptophyta > Magnoliopsida > Zingiberales > Musaceae > Musa > Musa acuminata. Next base: position 26,552,367 of record NC_025202.1, read on the forward strand.
CCAACCAACCTTTTACAGTTTCACTCCTTTTGATGGGCTTAGGAGACAACCCTTACAGAATTTCTCTCCTCTCTTGAAAGCTCATAACTTGGAAGAAAAGAGGGAGGAGAACTTCTAGCCTTTACAATACTTTTGAGCTCTAAAAATCATAGAGTATGATTAGATTTTTGGTGCCTTTGGTTGCCCTTTCATTGCTGAAAGGGTGGGGTATTTATAGGCCTCAAACCAGTTTGAATTCTGAGCTCAAAACTGTCATCTCTCGGAATTCCGGGGTCTGGCGGTTGTACTGCCTGGCAGAGCTCGGAGACTGAGCCTCTGGGTCGTGCCACCTCCTGTTAGGGGCGGTTGCACCGCTTGGCAGAGCTCGGAGACCAAGCTCAGGCGGTGCCACCGCCTGACAAGAGCGGTTGCACCGGCCAGTCTCGCTCGGAGACTGAGCCCAAGCGATGCCACTGCCTGACTGGGGCGGTTGCACCGCCCAGCTTTCCTGGGAGACCATCTCCTGGGCAGTGCCACCACCGACCCTGGCGATGCCACTGCTTGGCAGGAATTCTGGTCCAAATGGGTTGATCCATTCGGCCTAATTTGGGTCTATCAAGGGTCCAATTGCCCCCAGATTAAGTTAACGGGATCACCTCCCATTCCTAACTTAATCTACATGCTAACTATGATATTTCTTAAGACATTTACTGCAACTTGCTCCGGTGCATCAATCGCTTCTTCCGGCGAACTTCCGGAAAACATCCGACAAACCTTCGGCGATACTCCGGCGGACTTCCGGCAAACTCCTGGACTTGCAACGATCCACTTGGCGAGTTCCGACGAGCTTCTTTGGCAAGCTCCTGGACTTCTCGGATTTGTTCCCGCAGAACTTCCGACGATCGTCCGGACTTCCGTTGAACTCTCGAACTCTAACGTGATCATAGTCTTGACTCTGGCACAACTCCTACTGTATGTCTTACTTCTATCATAGTTAATCCTGCACATGTAAAACAAAACTTCGATCGAGATAATTAATCCTAAGCAATTAACCAAGTTGTCCGGCATGTCATTGGTCCCTCGACGCTTCGTCCGATTCTTCAACGCATCGTCCTCTCCTGCGGCCTATTGCCCAATTGGCCAGTTGACTCTGCAACTCTGATATCCTTGGTGCAATACCCGCTCTTCTTAGCCCGATGCCCGAGTCCACGGCCCGAAGCCTTCTGTCGATACGTCGACCGATCCACCGACCCGACGTCCAATCTTCTGACATGTTCCTCTGGCACAACATGATTTTTCCTGCTTTAATAGTCTCATCCTGATCGAAGCATCCTACGTCACTCAAAATGCAGATTAAAATATAAACGCAATTATCACTTGGTTTCATCATCAAAATATGAGATTCAACAATCTCCCCCTTTTTGATGATGACAACCAATTGATGATAGAGTTAAACTTAACTCCCGGAGTTTAAACAAACTCCCCCTATCAATATGGCTTATTGATAGAACCTTCAATTCAAACTGAATTCAAGTCATTGCAATATTCATCATGAATACTTGCAACACGTCATCATGAACTTATGCATAATATCATACTTCTCCCCCTTTGTCATCAACAAAAAGGAGAAGTCCAACTATTCTTGTGTTTGAAATATAGGTTCAGCTTATTGCATGAAAAACATAGTATCAAATTTTATCATCATGCAATCTAACAATTAAAGATGTGCAAGTTTAGCATGTTTGCTTTTCATGAGATAGCAACTGTTTGCTTCTCTTTAGACTACAAGCTAGCAATTTTTATGATATGCAAGTTTTACTAAATACAAACTAGCAAAGATTTCGAAAGCTAATGCAAGATAGCTTTCTTATGTAAGCTCATGATTCTTGCTTCCTTTGCAATGTTTGAGCTCGCAATTTTGCTTTCGTTGCAAAGTGCAAGTTTAGCATGTTTAGCATCTTGAGATAGGCAAGATAGAACATTTTTGCATTTTCTTGAGATTTCAAACTAGCAATTATCGGTGATGTTCAAGATAGCAATTTCTTCTCTTTTAAGAAGTGGAATTTTTGCTTTCGTCTTGAATTGTGCAAGCTAGCTAGTTTGCCTCTTTTCATGATGTCCACGCTAGAAATTCTTGCTCCCCCTTTATCATTATAAAAAAGAAGGAAAGACCTTTATATCAATTTTTATATTATGACAAAGGTGAGTAATCATTCTTATTTCAAATTTCATAATTGAGATAAACCTTGAATTCAAATTAAGGCAATTTTAATCATGATTCACATCATATGCAATACATCACATACATCATAATAAAAGGCATAAGTATTGCATGTATCATTTTAGAAATAAATCATAGCATTTCATCACATGGCAAGATATCAGCAAGTAAAATTACGATGCAAGTTATTGATATCTTAACATAATTCAAATTCAAATATGGCACTAATAGTATCAATTCATATATTTCTCCCCCTTTGTTATCAACAAAAAGGAGAATGATATAAATAAATTTTAAACGTAAGTGCGGTAATGATTCATGCCTTAACTAGGTTTATGTCATTTTTCAACAATGAGTGATAGGATATCAATTATACAAACATCTCAAGAAAAACATGACATGGAGATAGCTTTCGTTACTTCTTCCTCTTTATTTGTTATTATCTTTTTGCATGGAGGAAAGTCACTTGTGAGCTTACTTGAATGAAGTTAAAATTGATAAGATATTAAAGCACACTTCATTTTTACAAGGATCAAGATATGTGTGTGAATCAAATCCTTGCACGTAAAACTATTTCTCTAAAGATATAAGAAGGAATCATCAATTCCATTTCTCGAAAGATATTTTTCACATGATAAGTCTATGAGAGATGCATTTGCTAGTTGATTCCATATTTCAAAAATCAATGATATGAATCAAACTCGATATGATATTTGTTTATTAAGTCCGGAAGAGAATAATGTATCGAGAAAATCCAATTGTTAGGATCAAGAAGATCCGAAAATGAAATTTAACACTTTCATGCATTCGAACAAGGTCTAGCTATAGATTTTCAAGTTCAATCATGAAGATAAAACATGCTCATAATCATGGAAATTTTTGTATCCAAAACACATAATTTCCAACATGTTATTAAGGCATGTAATAGTATAAAATCATCATGGCAATTAAGTGATTTGATTATTGAATCAAGAAAGTCCAAAAAATAATCTTAACAAGTTCATGCATTCGGGCACATTTTTGTCATAGTTTTTCAAATACACTCATGAAAATAACACATGCTTATCATCATGTATAACTTAAAATCTCAAGCACAAAATCATCAAATCATGGTATCAAAATTTCAATATTTTCATTACAACTTTATGCATTACTTCGAATCAAACATGATTTCATTAAAAATCCAGAAATAACAATGGAAATCAACATTATAAACATTATTACTTCTTAGCATGATATTAAACTTCTTAATATTTTCATTAAGACATCAAGTATGGTTTTAATCAAAATCGGAAATAATCAAGAGACACATTTTTTCTTCTTAAGAAAAACATACATATGATCATCATTACATTTTGTTGTATTTTCATAAGACATGCAATTTTCATGATTATTTTTAAAATTACTAGCATGATCATAATTTTTATATTTTTATTTTTAAATATGTAATTTTTAGGAAAATTAATTCTAAACTAAATAAAAAAAGGAAAATGCATCATGAAAAATATCATGTAATTTCGAAATAAATTAAAGGCATTTTGATTACCTCATCGTTGAATGTCGTTAAGGCGTAGTTTGCCACCTCGCCATTCTTGATTTTCTCCTCGTCTTCAGAGTAGCTCGATTCATCCCAATTTTTGTTCTTCTTCTTGCGTTCAAAGCAAGTGGTTCCGTTCTTTTTGTTTTTTAGTTTTTGTTTCATTTGTAGTTTAAGTTCACCATCACTTGAGCTTATGCTTGAGTGGTCTTCAAATGTTCTATGTCCCAAATCTTTCTTGTTCTTTGGAAGGTTGTTTTGTTCATCATGTGCATTGCGCACCATTTCATATGTCATCAATGAGCCGATAAGTTCTTCAAGTGAAAAAATATTTAAATTCTTTATCTCTTGTATTGTGGTTATTTTAGGATCCCACCTTTTTGGAATGGATCTTAAGATCTTGCTTACAATATCAAAATTCAAAAAAGATTTACCAAGAACTCTTAGATTATTGACGACATCCGTGAAACGGGTGTACATGTCGCCTATAGTCTCGCTTGGTTGCATTCATAAAAGCTCAAAAACATGCAATAAAATATTAACTTTCAAATCTTTGACTCTACTAGTTTCCTCGTGCGTGATTTCAAGTGGTTGCCAAATATCAAAAGCCGTTTCGCACGTAGAAATCCGATTGAACTCATTTTTGTCCAAAGTGCAAAATAAGGCATTCATAGCCTTTGCGTTTAAAGAAAAATACTTCTTCTCCAAATCCAACCATTCGTTCATCGGTTTAGAGGGAAGTTGAAAACTGTTTTCAACAATATTCCATAAATCCAAATTCATATAAATCAAGAAAACTCTCATTCGAGTTTTCCAATAAGTATAGTCTAATCCGTTAAACAACGATGGATGAATAACCGATAAGCCCTCTTGAAAGTCATGAAGAGTCATTTCGCTCGGGTGTAAATTCGAAATGAGAAATACCGAGCTCTGATACCAATTGTTAGAATCAAGAGCACTAAGAGGGGGCGCGCGGGGGGGGGGGGGGGGGGGGGAGGGGGGAATTAGTGCAGCAGAAAACTTTCGACGATTAAAACTGCATTCGTACGATGAAATCGTTTCCAACGTAAAATCGTTTTCGGAAACTTAACTTGAAAGTGAGTTCGTAAAGGAGTGCAGCAAAAGTAAAGAGGAAGTAAAGCACATTAAAAATTTTAATGTCTTAGTATCATATATGATATGGTCATAATGATGATTGATTTATTTTTTTTTTGTATCATGCATGAAAAATGAAATGTAAAGTTTTAAAATTGTGTATGTTTTAATTTGAAACTATTATGATGCACAAACATATTGAAATAAGATTGATACTTTACCTTTGTCATGCTTTGAAAATTATTGTAAAGGGAAAAAGAGATACAAAATTATATTCTTCCCTTCTTTTTTACAATGACAAAGGAGGAGATAGATAGCTTGCACAAGTCAAGAAAATGTAAAAACTTGCAACCTGCACATTGCTAAAGGAAGCAAGAATCGCTAGCTTGCACACTTCAACAAGAAAGCTATCTTGCATTTACTTTCGAAATATTGCTAGCTTACATTTTTTAAAATGATGTAAAAATTTGCTAGCTTGCATGATGTAAAACTTGCTATCTTGAACATCACCTAAACTTGCTAGCTTCCAATCTCAAGAGAAGCAACATTGCTATCTTGCTTATCTTAAGAAGCAAAACATGCTAAACTTACACATCTAGCAAAATTTATAAACTTGCAAAACTCAAAATTTTTGCTAGCTTGCATGATGAAAAAAATGAAGATTATGTTTATCATACAATGAGTCGAACTTGTATGTCTAAACACTTGAAAGTTATACTTCTCCTCTTTGTTGATGACAAAGGGGGAGAAGTATGATCATGTTATGCATGATGACTTATTACAAATATTCATGATGAAATTTGTAATGACTTGAATTCAGCTTGAATTCAAGGTTCTATCAATATGGCATATTGATAGGGGGAGTTAAGGTTAACTCTATCATCAATTGGTTGTCATCATCAAAAAGGGGGAGATTGTTGAATCTCGTATTTTGATGATGAAACCAATTGATAAGTGTTTATGATTTAATCTGCATTTTGAGTGACGCGAGATGCTTCAATCAGGATGAGACAATTAAAGCAGGAAGAATCATGTTGGGCCGGAGGAAAACATGTCAGAAGATTGGATATCGAGACGGAGGATTGGTCGACGTATCGACAGAAGGCTTCGGGCCATAGAATCGGGCATCGGGCGAAGAAGAGCGAATATTACGCCAAGGATATCGGAGTTGCGGAGTCAAATGGTCGATTGGGCAATAGGCTGCAAGAGAGGACGATGCGCCGAAGAATCAAACAAAACGTCGATGGACCAATGACATACCAGACAACATGATTTAAGCTTTGTAATAATTGTCTAGATCGAAGTGTGTTTTTACATGTGCAGGATTAACTACGATAGCAAGGCATAAAGCAAAATGAAGTCCCGGAGTCAAGAACGCGATTTCGTTGGGAGTTCGAGAGTTCGTCGAAAGTCCGGACGTTCGTCAAAAGTTCTACAGGAACTAGTCGAGAATTCTCAGAGTTTGCTAGAGAAGCTTATTGGAACTCGCCAAGAAGATCGTCGTGAAGTCCAGGAGCTTGCCGGGAGTCCGCTCGAACATTGCCGAGAGATCGTCGGAAGTTCGCAGGAAGATCAACCTATCACATGAGCAATCACACTAGATGATCATGGATTACAGCCTAATGTGATCAGGCTCGAGCCAATGGGCCTAATCACTCATATCAAGATCTAAGTATGCAACGGTACATCTCTATTCCCTGTGATTGTTCATCTCATCCTCATCGGTTATGTCGGCATCTCGATGCATCTCCATGTATCCCGATTGTCCTTCTTGGTCTCGTGGGTCCCGCTATCGTTTCCACACTCTCGCTGCACCTCTTGGTGTGATTACAACTTAATCATAGGCACGTAGGCCCGATAATAAACGAGAAATAAAATGAAGGCTCATAGGCCCCAATAATAATAATTACAAGTACACACATATCACACCGTCAATGATTATCCGTCCACATATCATACATCACATGTACAGACTACTAGATAATAATAATAATAAAAATAATAATAATAATAATAATAATAATAATAAATTAAACTTTTTAATTAATTAATTTTTTTGAATTTAGGGATATGTAAGGAATTTTTTAAAGTATGAGGGGTACTTTGGTCATTTGGACAAAAGGACAGCACTCGAAACTTCTAAAATTTCAAGGGGGTGGCCCTTATAGGGGGCGCTTCTGCCCGTAGGCAGCGTTGCCCCATCAGGTAGTGTGCTTGCGGGCGGGCACCTTAGCTTCCGCGGGTGGTTCTACCCGCGGGGCAACGTCAACAAGCGGTGCTGCCCCATCGGGCGAGCACATTTGCGAGCCCTACCGCCCTTGCGGGCGGTTCTACCCACAAGTGTAGTGCCCGCAGGCGCTGCCCCTTATGAGGGCAATGCCCACAAACGTCGTTGCCCCCGTGGTGCCTCTGCCCGTGGGCGTAGCGCCCGCAAGCAACGCTAGCGGGCTTGTGGCCCCCGTAGGTTGCTAGCGACAGCGCTAGCGGGTTACCGGCCCTTGGCCATAAGCCTACTGCACGCAAATGGCAGCGCTACCATCTGTGAGGGCAGCAACAGTTACTGCCCTTTCTCGCTTTTGCATCAACGATTTTGACATCAAAATATCGTGATCTCATCACGATTTGATTCTCATTGCACAGATCTATGAACATCACAATATATTCATATAATAAGTAATATAAAATAATAAAATATTAAATAATATAATAAATAAAATGAGTACATGTCATGTCATACATACTATCACTCACATGATTGACTTGTAGGGCACCTATGACTAGTAGCGTGAGCAGCCATAACTTATACTGTAATTCAGTTTCAATGTGGTGGAAGCAATCTTGAGCAAATGATCATACGATCTCTTTTAATCACTTAATGAATGACTAGTTGGAGGGGGATGATATTTTTAAAATTTTAAAATTTTAAATATATATTAATTTTTAAAATTAAAAGGATAATTTTGTCCATTTCAATAGTTAAATAACAACCAATTAGAAGGGTATTTTATAAAAATTAAAAAATATAAATACCCCGTTATTTATTCCATTCTTCTACGTACCAAATCAATAGCAATCTCCATACTCTCTACTCTCTAAGTGCAATAACAATCTCTCATGATTTCTCTAATTACAAGAATAATATCACTATAATGCCCTCTCCGATTATAATAGCAAGTGGAAGTTCAATGCCTTCAACCTCAACAAGCATAGAGGAGAATTTTGAATGCCAACATTTCAACATAGAGGAAGAAGTAGATGTAACAACAAAAACAATCAAGTCAAATATCTTCATACTACATTTCAAGAATATAAGTAATTCTGAAGGTTCATTTCATGTAATATGTAATTATTACTCTTTAACTTTTGAAATTTAAAGAAGGATATAAATATATGACCTTTAGAAAGTAGATCAAGGAAAAACATCCTGCTCAAGCAGATGTTGATAATAGCCAAACTCAAACTTCTTAAGTATTTCATTTTTCTCTTGAAAAAAATAGATAAGAATTAACAAAATTTGTTTCCAATAGAATACCTCACTTTGAGTTATGTTAATTAGCATCAAAACACTTTAAATCCTATTACATGATGTGTTTTCAAGGATCATTCTCACACACACTATTCATAAGTTGTATAAAGAAGGAAAAAAGGCTTACAAATTTTTTTGATCTTTTAATGGATGTGTTAACATTTGTAGTGATATTTGAATGATCATTAGGAAAAACATTTAGATGGTTTGCATGATTATTTAGTTACTTATGATTATTTACATTTAGATGCTGGTATTAATGAATAAATTAGAGAATTTAAAAAAAATGATTAACTAACTTATATGATCATTATAGTGTGATTTATTATAATTAATAAACTATTTTCAATCTTCTCATGTGAGTGAGATAAAATCAATTGAGGAGAATAATTATTATTGCAAAGACAAAGGAAACTTGAGAGATTAACAGACTCAAACTCCATAGATTGACATTTATCCAACTACTTCTTTTAAGTTTGGTGATAACACTATAATTTCAAATTTTTTGATTCTTCAATACTGCCTTTCTAATTTTATCAATTATTATACAATAAATTTTAGAAACCAAAAGACTCCTCTCATTAAAACCTAGATATACATGAGATAGATATTATGAGTGATAATTTACTAAAGACTCCTCTTCTTACTTGAATCTTTAATCCTAAATCTAATTCTAATCTTTCAAGGAATTTGAATCGAATTTAAACTCATCCAACTAGTTTGAATCCTCTTAAGTTTCCAAAAATACTTCTCAATCCTAGTAATAATATATGACAAAATATATTGACATATTTAATATAAAATATATCTTTATCATTAAGAAAACATACACTGATTCTATATTTTTTTTATGGGACTCTAATATCTAAGAAGTTTACAACGTTTTAGTAGATATTAATTCTAGTGCATATGTAGTAATTTTCTTCACACCTAAAGCATTTGTAAGGAAATAAGACAAGAAAACAAGGAGGTTTAGAAGTTACCCTCTCTAACCAAGAGCCTCTCTCTCTCTC
>NC_025202.1:26561944-26593576 GCF_000313855.2 Musa acuminata subsp. malaccensis
CTAACCAAGAGCCTCTCTCTCTCTCTCTCTCTCTCTCTCTCTCTCTCTCTCTTTCTCTATCCCCAAGCTCATATAGCTCAATCTCAAACTTGTACATTTCCGATGCTCATATCTGTATTACGAGCCTCATGCGAGGAACTCACGCCAAGAACCAAACTCAAATCTCCATTGGTCTCTTGAGCACGTCAAAAATCCTACCAATATTATCCCATGCACGATTGGAACTATGATAGTAGAAAACAAATATGATCAACTACATCCATGCTCATGTGGACAGATGATCAACGTCCAATGAGGATCTCCCAGCTATTAGCATCGCATCGTGCCGATGCCATCAAACTTCCTTTGGTATTTCTAATTTCATGTGCTTCTTTTCCCTCACCAAGATATAAATGTAAAGATAATTTTACTGTCGTGAGTCCAGATGACACAGGTATATACAAGTCAATAAAATCCCACTTTCTACTGTTGTTTGACCATTTTCCATTACTTGCTTGAAAGAAGCAATGGAGAGGCTTAGACAACGAAAGACTGCACAATGCGATGCGCCGCGTGCGCCGCACAAAGCCTTGTTCTCGTTGGCACCTAAGGACGACGGAGTGGAACCTCCTCCAGCACTCTGTCCATGCCAAGCACACAGCGCTTAGCCACCCACAGTTCATCTACACCAACCATGTACTTCCACACAACAGTAGCCATGTTGCTCACGACCTCTTTTATGATGGAGGATTACATCACACATCAAGCGTATTATTTGGGCTTCTATCATCGGTAGATAACACCAACCTATTGCTTCGCCAAATCTGTATGCACAAGATACCTGAAGGATGACTTGTACGGAGACCATTCCACGTACTTGTCGGGCCTCCTTTTGAAGCATGTCTGGATGGACTTCCGCTCGGCCTCTGGAACGTAGTCGTAGACCATCTTGAGAAGGTCAACAAGTTCTAGACATGCATCTTTTGCATAGTATTGCAAGATCTTTGGCAGGATGATCTTGGTTTCTTTTACGACAGACACATTAGCTTGAATGAATTCAGCTTTTGCAACCTCCAGGTCCTGATAGATACTCTTGGCAGTATAGGCTCGAAGCTGCAGAAGAAAAAGAAGGTTAATCATATTTATCATAACATTCAGTTTAAACAAACCTCGACATAAGATTATTTCGGGAAGTTTCCATGCAAACTTACAGCAGGGTCTGAGGATGATCCTGAACAAAGAGCAAAATGAACAAGCGGCTCCAAACTTTCAAGGGCGTATGGGTGTTTATCTTTCCCTGATGATAGCTTTGTGGCGAATAGTTTGCTCAGATGCTGCATAAATACATTAAGTATTAGTAAGTATGAAATACTCAAGTACCACCATTGCCACAGCATGAAGCCATGACCTAAAAGTATCCCGATGATCTTATTATCGCTGTGACAAATATTGCATCAGAACATTTTTGTCATCTGAGCAACCTATAATAACACTTTTTTCAGCTTTATGGCTCTTAATCCAAAATCCTGATGATATCATCTATGAAAGCTGAGGAGACATGTTCTCAGCATGATGTTTTAATTTCATATCCCGAGGGCAGGTTCTTGGTAATGACAGCCATAGACAATAACTTGGAAGCTGTTAGGTAGCCAGAGTACATCCTTAATTGGTAGACCATAATGAACTATATATACATTTGGCAACTGAACCGGAGTGTGAGGACTGATGAGGTAGTCAATATGATGAGAAATGGGCAAAAGCTCTAATGCAGGTTTTTGATGTCCATTTGTTGGTAGCATTCATACCTAACTATCTAGGATTAGTATAGCATGAGTAGTTAAAATTGCTACAATTATTACAGCCAGTAGTCTCAAATGAACATTCATTGTTAGCTAAAACATCCAATGGTGTATTATATGAGTTTGTCTGAACATATACTCGTAAACCTATTTCAAGGCCTCGCAAAATGGAAGAGTTTCAGGTAGTTCATGCCTTTTGATTTTTCATTTGCTTAATCTAACTCCTAAAATTCCAGATGAAAAGTTCAGCAACATTTTATGCAACTAAATTTAAGAAATTGACTGAGGAACACATATTCATATCCCATATATTCATTAATCAATAATAGCAAATATAAGGAACTGGACAGGATGCTAACCTGTCATATGAAACAAAAGCAAAATACACCCAAACTAGACTTTGAATGTGTACCACCCTTAACTATAAAGAAAGGATTATAAAGATGAGAAATATACCAAAGATGGACGATGGGGTTGACATCCAAGAATAGAACTCTGAATAGTATAAGCATTTACTGAATGTCCGCCGACATTGTAAGCTGCCTGAAATACATTTATCTAAAAAATTAGGGATTATGTACTAGGAGATGCATCTGCAAGAAGTGTAAATGCATACCTTCAGTATTGAGTATGTGCTTTTTATGTGATTCTCGCGAAGCCCATATGCTAAAAACGCCTAGGACATCTCAGAATACAGAACGCATTAACATTATGATATGAATTATAAAAAATTCATAAAAAAGAACCGGACTAATTCATCTCCAGAATCAAGCTTATAAACATACATGCATCACCAATGCATTGTGAATGTTGATCCAGAAAGCCAGTTGCTCTTCATGTTCCATCTTTCTTGGGTCCATTGTCTCTAGGCATCGAATTAGAGATCTAAGGGGCATACAATGTAATTAAAGACATAGACATTTGTTTTCTCATTTTAATTCTTAACAAGAAAAAACTACTTTCTTTGACGTTTAATAAGCTACAGTTCAGGCAAAGACAAACTTTGAGCAACTCATTCGAGTAGAAACAAGCAACTCATTATGATGAAGATTCTGTATGACAAAATTGGTACAGTTTGATCTTTAATGAGATATTTGTTTTCCCTCTTTCCCATTGTGTTAAGAAATCAAAGAGTGCCTATGGTTATCTTGTGTATGTAATTATACTAACTTCATTAAAATATGATGTTGTAGCTTGAAGGCTACATATATGAAACATAGAATGGTGCAGCAACAGTTTGCAAAACTTTGGTGTTGTCCAAGGTAATAGATTACCTGAAGATACTCAACTTGTTAGAGGCATACTTAAATCTTTCACTGTCTATACATATCTGTGGAACTTCTATCATACCACTGTAAGGACTGTTTTTATCTTTATAGGATTCATATCGAGAGGGTCTTGCTGTAGTTTCACAGTGCAACTTAGGGCTCCAATAATCACCAGGGTCCTGTGGAGAAAATGTGCTTGAAGATGACATTGATGGAGTAGGTGAATCCAATAGTTCCACAATTTGAGGTGGACTTGCAAGTTTGCAGTAGATAGCAGAAATGCATTTGACAATGTCTTCGGAAAGTTTACTGCATATCTCAGGTACATGATCTGCGATTGATGCACCAAGATGATCTGCTAGACAGCGATGTCCAGAAATATAACGGGTTTTACCCTGCAATGCAACACAAATTAGAAAAAAGTTTTCCAGCACTTCTGATTGCATAATCTACAGATAGTTTGCAGATATGTGTGTTAACATGGAATATATTTTGTTTATATATCTTACATAAAAACCCTGAAAACAGTCAAAGGTAGAAATCAAGGATGTGATACTTGATGTGCCTAATCAACAAAAAAAATGCTTAGGTTTAAATTGATAGTAGTAGACTATGCTAGCCTTATAACCTATTCAATTCTTCTCCCACATCCAATGTGGGAGTAAAGTTGTCTTTTATATTTTTTTATCTGTGTCGACCAGCAAATGAGGGCGTGCTGATGAGCATGATATACATTGTGTTGTGCCATGGAAAAATGTTACCAGCATATCCCTATGCCAACAAACTAGCTAATTCATAAACTCAATGATGGCAAGTTTTCCAAAGTTTTTAAGAATCTAATGGCTTGAAACAAATTATACACGATAACCATATTAGAATTTCTATAATAAAAATATGTGCAAATGATTCATGAAGATAGATTAGCTTAAATGTAAATAGTGAAACTAACACATACTGTTACTATATTAGGGTAACACACATGAGATTGTTCAGTATGCCTGAAATTGAAAGGGTCTTCCTCAATTCTCTTGAAGCTTTTAGATAAATATGCTTTGTCAAATAATACATCTGGATTGGTAGCATCATTCTTTTCATGTGCTTTCTGTAGTTCATCATCATGCCCCATGCTTCCTGCGGTGCATTGTGCAGTAGGTTTGGAGGTATAGCACACTGAAGTAGGGGAGCTAACTAGATATTGATCAAAAGCTGTGCGGTATAGCGAGAGCAGATGTCGTTCCAAATGTATGACTTCCAGCTCAAGGGTAGAAATCTCTCTGACCAACTCTGCAGCAGACTGTGCACAACATGCAGAAAAGTCACATGTTAGTCAACAATGTCAAGAAACCATTTTGCTGTGCATATTTGTTGTCATGCATAAGAAAACACTTCTTTTTTTTCTTTTTCTTCGGAAAGAGTAAGTGGCGAAAGTGACATTCAAGCCACAACCCTGCAATGATCTATCAAAGTCCTTACCAGTAAAGTCATAGATAACAAAGCACATTGATGATAAAAATTCTGTTTGTTATATTCATTTACAAAAATGTCCCGTAATGTTTACACAGTACCGCGTGTAACATTGATCCAACATAATAAGAATATAAGTTATTCCAAGACGATTTGTATCAGAGAATATGTTAATAAACATCACCATAACCACAAAAACAGCACTTTTTTTCAAAAGAAAAGGGAACAAAAACAGCAGCAAATGAACTGCTTCAGATTGGTCAGGGTATCCATGCCAGTTCAGACTTCTTTTCTCATGCCTTCCATATGTACCATGAGATGCCCTTAAAATCTTTAAATATTTGACCAAACCTGAGCTGATCTTCTTACCAGATCCCCTTACACTCAGTAGATCAAGTCAAAATAGGCTTATCCTGGAACACGTTACTTGCTGAAACCTAGGTTTTCCACATCAAGTTAAGATAGAAGTTAACCTGTCTTATGGACTTGGAACCCTATTCATAGAAAAAGCTACCTGGAATCAAGTCACATGTCTGCTGTTCTAATTAAAACGGTTACTGTTAGTTGCAGGATATAAAAAACATGTCCAATGACCAAAAGTAATAAAAATCATGAAAAAAAATATTGTAATATTGATCGACTGAGGAGGGTTATACAATTCACAAAATCCTCTTCTCTACTTTTTTATGCACTGGTGACTAGCAAATTTTCATATCACTTGTAGTTATGCTCACAGAATAAAGCAACTGGTTAAAATATGGTATCATCTTTCCCTTTGAGATAAACAAGGAAATAACCTCTAGATGTGTTACTCTTCATATACAGCTGGACACATAGAATATCAGAAATGGTGAAAGTTCAGGGTACATGATTATCTTCTTTGAATAACCTGTACATTTCTAAGACATCTGACAGTTAAGCAACGATTAGAACAACCTTTGTGAGTGGAGTTTCACTTGAAGCAGAAGATGTGGTGGAGATACGACCCGATGTCACCTCTTGAAAGCTGAAAGATTTCCCATAATCTGGTCTTCTATCAAAGTGAGTAGCCTGCATGATAACGAATCAATATAGCAAAATAAGATTAAATGAGAAGCATTTGAAGTAATTAAATGTTCACATCATATAACTGAATCTCTATTGATCTGCCCCATGTGGAAAGCTTTCTATCCTTGAATAGCACATCAATTGGGAAATCCTTGTATCAAGTGATAAAAAAAAGTTGTACTCAATGCAATGCACGAGGCTCCCACCAATGCGGGGTCTGGGAAGGGTTAATGTACGCATTCGTACCTCTAAATAGAGAGGCTGCTTCCATGACTTGCATCCTGATCTCCCAACTTGGGAAAAAAAGAGCTTTGTAAGTGACAAGAAGAAAAAGAAGTGCCTCCCATCAGATCTTGCTGACAATGTGTCAAGTCAGCTGGTTAGATACTTTGTCCATATTCTATGGTATGAAGGTAGTGGACATCCAAAAAGCTCATCCTTTTTGCCATGATCATCTATCACATGCTTTGTGTCTAAAAAAAATTCAAATATTCTAAAAACTAAAGTGGCTCAATTGCTACTTAACTGTGACTTTTTCATATGGTTCATGGTTTGAATGATGGCCTATGATTACTTTAACTGTAGCTTTAACTTTGGATCGATAGCCATATTTTAAGAGAACTTTCATAAGTTTTTTTTCCTTCAGATTTCCTTCATTATATTTATGTTCTTTTCTACTCATATTTGTTTTTCTCTGGACAATCCGAGGAGATAAATAAAGCTCACAACGTCATAATGAGGTGAAAACTATACCATTGATGCAGAGGCAGATTCCTTGCATCTTGGAGAGTGCTTGTTCATGAACTCAGTGCCGAAATGATGGCCAATACAGTGCCTAGCACAGCTTAGACCCCATTTCAACCTGCTGGTTTATTCTGTAAATTTCCAATAACTTGGAACTATTATAAATTGTTGCAGTTGCATTTAACTTTATCCAATAAATTTCTTACTACTTCTCAATCCTAAGCTTGATGAGATACTTGAACAAAGGGTTCCATGTCTTCTTATCCTTTGCCTTTGTACTTATGTTTGTATCCTCCTTTCTGATCGCTTTGGCACAGCTCTTTCCATTCTTTATTCTTGTTATACCCCTTGTGCACAACCTCTCCCTTCAAGTTTGCCCGTCAAACCAGATAAAAGATAACTTTAGGGAGTGTTATCTGTAGTGTCATTGTATGTGGTACAGAAGAAAACTAAGAGCTACTTCTTGTCCCTTCCTAGAAATGATTCGATGGTACCTTGCCAAAAAAACTTAATATTGTTACCTAGACAAAAATGAATTTCCAGTGAGGCTTATGATATGAATTGCTGTTTCTGATGCCTTTTCTTTCAGGAAGTTGATTCCTCTGATGACAATATTAACAAAAGCATAGAAGAAAATTTTTATTCTTAGAAAAAAAACATAGATTTCTTGATTGTACAAGTTGGATAAGTCAAGGAGTTGCACTTGCTTGGAGACTGAATATTTTTTTTGTTACATTATCTCTTATCCCCAGTCACTCGGGATAAGATGATATAAATAATTTCCCATCATTCAGGTCTTTCGTGGTAACAACCACAGATGATATTATATCCTTTTTCATCAAATCTACTGACGTATAGTCTTGTAATGCAACTCTCTTGCTTTTCCCTTGCATTAGAATGGTTGTTCAAGCAAAGGGACATTAAATTGTACACAAGAAAATTAAGTTGTGTATATAAAAAACCTTTAAAAACAGAGATTATGCGAACATAAAATAAAATGATTGTAACAGTGTATATATCCAGAGAACATATGCTGATACATAAAACAGAAATATATACAAGAAACTAGCAACTGAAAAGATGATATGGTCATATGATGTTCGTATTGGATTACTTACAGGACCATGGTAGGAAAGCCGAGGTGATATATTTAATATATCTTCACAGACTCCAGAAACACTAAAATTTGACCACAAAAAAAAAATGGATGTAAGAAGGTTCATAAATTTTACCATTACCGCAAGCAACAATGTAGAATATTTGAATGTAAAAAGAGACCTTAACTATACTTCAACACCTTTAAACAAAAGTATAGAACATTTTAGGTTTTCAAACATAGAGATAGAACTGCTTTTATTGCAGCAAATTAGAGACATGTCAAGTTATAGGTAGTAGATGGAAATTCCAATTTAATATATTTGCTTCCAGTAAGTAAATTCTTAACAAGATGCCATATTTTTTGCCTGAGTAAATTAGGAGCATTTTTACTAGTTTTGTTGTGCCAAGGTTTTTTTTTCTATTTTTGGTGCCAAGGTTTGAAACAAGCTTGAGAGCAATAAAATGGAAAGGGCTATTACTCATATTAATTTCTGCATTCAATGTAAAATATAAGGTGCAAACAGTTTGTCCTTGGAAAAATTAATTGCAGAATCCACTTGTATGGGAAATAACCAACACCATGGAACTAGAATAAAGTGAAAGGGCAAATTATTATAAAATAAAAAGTAAATATCCCTGTTAACTACATGCAATTGTACAAATAACTAATCAATTAATTGAAAGACCCTACATTACTCATAAAGCAAAAAAAGGTTGAGCAAGAAAGAATAAATATATCAACTAATTTTTACTCCAGAGAGAAGCCAAAATAGTGCAAATAATGATCTTACCATCATGTGCATTATTTGGCCAATGCTTATCTAGAAGAAATAGAGAACTAAATAGGTACTTATTTGTGCATGCATATTATGTTTTGCATGAAGCGACTTTGACTAGCATTGAATGCCAATCAAGAACTTGGAAATACAAATCATATGTTCAGGTCAGTAGTCCAAAGTCTAGTTACAACTGCAAAAGCAGCAAGCAGCACTAAAGAAAGCCTGCTGGATATAAAAAGGACTCCTCTAAACAGTTTAAAGAGTAGAAGGTTAAAAGTATAAAGATGTATCAGATTCCATTAACTTGGTATAGTTTGAAAATTTTCTCTCTTTGGTGAAGCAACAAAAGATGGAATTGGTAAACTTTCTCATATAAATCAACCAGATTAATGAAATTAACAATATTTCTCAGCCAACATACAGCTCTTTCCATTGTTCAACAATATCTGGCACCAAAGCAGAGCACTTTTCCTATTAGCAGTAACATCAGCAAATACTAATTTGCATTGTTGCCTCAGCCTCCTACTGTTACTCTTATAGTTACAAATTGTACAGTGACAATAAAGAATTTATAATAACACACTGATCCTTCATTAATGCCTTTTTTAGTTCTGACACAATAGGACTTATATCTATTCATTTGAAGTTACAGTTGCATGAAATGAATGAGGTCCTGCTACTATTTGATCAAGAAAAAAGCGTGTATATGAAAGCCTGCAAAAATTCTTCTGTGGAGTCTCAATTTGAACCACATCTATTCTTCCGGCTCGCCCAGAACCTGTTATACCATTTATTTGAGTTTGGTTTTTCATTTTTCAACTTCGAAAAGGTCTCCCTCATAGCGACCTAGATATGTATACTATCAATATATCTGAATTTTCCTCGCAGTTGCTACCTTGTGTTGCCATCTTCTCACGTATAGGAATAAAACTTGATGGGTTCATTATTGCTCAAAAAAGGAGAAAAAGGATGGCCAACGTTTTGCAGAACGATAAGTATACGCCAATCAGATTTTTCGCAGCATGATGGATTCATTTAAACTTGATTCGTTTAAGTCAAGAAATTTAACAACATAGATTGAATATGAAACAAAAGTTGAATTCGATCTCTAAACAATGTGAAAGTCTAAATGGAGCATCTTGATAAATAATTTACCTCCGAGAATGCCTCTCCCTGGCAGAATAGGCTGAATAACGACCGACACGGGGCGTATCCATTTAAAGGAGAAGAAAAACAACTGATCTCTCGGTATTCATATGTCTCAACATTTTAGAACCCTGAACATTAGCAGTAAACATAGTTCAGAACTTGAGATTCTTAGAAGGCTCGTCAACCTCCTCCTACAAAAAGAAACTACCCATAAAAAAAGGAAATCAGCACGGACAATAGAATCAAGCAAACTACCATCCACCAGATATAACACCGTCATCAATAACCATTCATAATATAAGTAGCGTGATTTCAAGTACTTGTTCCAGATTCTTCAAAACAAACAAACAAAACAGATGATCTTTGCTCACATTTTCTCCCAAGAAAGGAAACAAAAGAAAAAGAAGCCTCAAAGCGGCAGCAGGAGGAGAAACCAAGGGACATGAATACATACTCACGGGTAGGAAGGAACGGAGAACGACAATCCTCACCTAAAGAGGCCGAACGCTGCCCAACGATAGCTGTTCATACGAAATCAGAGAAACAAGCGCTTGAATCTCTGGGCAGAGAGCCACGGAAGAAAACAAGGGCAGGGGTGGGAGATGACACTTGAGACAGCGATCGGTAAGTCTGGCGCAAATCACCACACACGGATCAGACGAATCATCGATGCTGTTAACAGGCATCCAGACAATAAAATCTCTGATTGTGAAGACGACCTACCCCATAGAAAAGCATCAAGAAAAAGGAAGTGCGCAATAAATAACTGAACTCGATGGCACCACTGCTAACCATCCCATAT
Source organism: Musa acuminata subsp. malaccensis (assembly GCF_000313855.2). NCBI lineage: Eukaryota > Viridiplantae > Streptophyta > Magnoliopsida > Zingiberales > Musaceae > Musa > Musa acuminata. Next base: position 26,572,074 of record NC_025202.1, read on the forward strand.
CACTTTCGGAGGCCAACAACAGGCGAGAAAGCAGCGGTGGCTATGATATGATGAGGAGACGGGGGCAAAAGCGTAAGGAGCAGGTTGTTTCCTTCACGACGCCATTGATTAGTTTAAAGAAGTAGCTGAAACATGAGCCCTAACCCGTCCTGCTCCGGAAGGAAGGACAGGGAAGAGTGTAAGCTGGTGAGATGGTGATGTCATGTTCCATCATATACATATATAAGCAACAGGGCAGCAGAAATCAACAGGTAGACGTTGGAGATTACCAGAATGCCCCTCTCGATTGGATCAACAGCACATCGAGATTGTAAGTGGTTCGATGAATGTAGAGTATACGACAAATTAATCCGACCCGTTTATGATGGGGTCGGCGCAACGAGTGAGGTCTCCATGTTGACCTAATTTGACCCGTTAGATGGGCGCACCGACACCGTTAATTCCTGGAAATTTTACTTTGACCGGATAGACTAAGGTAATTGGCGACACGAGCGGCTGCAGAAGCATTTAAAACCTGACGCATTACCTCCTTGAAGTTCTCATATAGTGAATGGGACGAAGTCGATTACAAAATACGCGTGTATCGAATACGACGAAGTCAATTAGGTTATAGTAATCGGACAGCCGAAGAATCAATGCCATGGGCCACTAAATATTCCTGCTGCATAAATATATCTGATGAGTGATGGCGCAAAGTTTCACTGAAGCCTTCACCATGGGAGTGAGTAACTCTCTCGTTTCATCGCCTTGGAGAGTTCTCACGGATCTGCCGACACAGACGCAGAATTGCTCATGGGGAGAGCTACTCGCCTCCCGCACGCTTTGGGAGTCGCATCAACTTAAAGAATACGTCGCATGTGATCCAAGTGAACACACAGGCGAAAAGTACGTACCACGAGAAGGCTTTTAGAAGTCTCTACGTGTATGCTTAACGCAAGCCCTCAAGTGCGGATTAGCCGGAGCAAATGAGAGAGAGAGAGAGAGAGAGGTTGCAGCTGGTTGCTGCAACAACAGCATAGCGTAGTGTTGTGTTGTGTTGTATAAGATGAGCTTTTGGAACTGAGTTCGGATGTCTCCGATTCTAAACGAGAATTAGAAGCTCATCCGTCCATCTCTCTCGCCTGACATTATCATCATCCATTAAAGATTATGTAAAGTTCAAAAGACATGGAAACAGACGGAGACTACGCTTTGAAGCTTTTCTAACTTGAGTTTCAGGTAGTTTCGTCGAACTTCTGCATGTCGGCTTAAGACAGCAAGGAACAGCATTGGGACGAGTGACAGCATGGTGAGAGATGCAAAGGGAAAGAAGACGATATGTAGGACAAGAAGGGAGTCGTGAAAAGCCGTGGAAAATATTCCTGAGAAGGCTTCTTTACCAAAAGAAATGCTCGAGAGAAGACTAAGAAGAAAGAAAGTGTTGGCACCGGAAGCATACGGCATTTTACTCGCAGTGTTGTGTCCGCGTCCCCAACACCCACAGCCTTCGTTTCTTGCTTAGGGTTGAGTTCTGAGGCAGAGCCCGGTGGGTGGGATCGTATGATGTGGTTGGGCCCACTCACTCCCATCCGAGGTCTTGGTATCAAGAGGAAATCTAAGAGGAAATCTCTCTCCTCTTGGCTGGCTCATCGCTGGCCTCTAATTAAGAAAAGAGGGGAGTTGGGGGAAAGAGAGGGAAGGACGTCGGGGCCCACATCCACCTTCGTCCATGCCACCTACCGTGGTTCGTCAGAATCATGCACCCACGTCAAAATGGCAATGACCCCATCGGACGCATGAAAGGGTCTTAGAATACCTACAAAGTCCAATTGAAATGTGAATAATGATGTCACATATATCTTAATTAGAGATCGGTGAAAGGAACAGGTAAAGTAAGTTATGCCGGGGGACATCACATGACCCCTCGGCTACTTCCTTTAACGTGGGATTCTTTTTATGTCTTATCGTTCCAAAATAAGTACTACTACTACTACTACTAAAATATCGATGTCTCAAACAACGAAGCGTGGAAGGCTTTGTCGGCTCAACAGCCCGAAGGCAATTGATGCATGATTTGAAGTGTCGCTGCGGTAGATAACACAAAACTCTCATTTAATCGATAAGAGATACAGAACACAGTAACCTCACTCGGACATTCCCTCCGTGGATCAAGATATTATGATGGATATTGTCATGTCTAAACGTCGTAGGTGTAGTAGGTTGACACAGTCTCGACAATGACACTCGACATACCTCTGTCAGTGCTTTGGGTTTCTGGTTGAGCGATTGATTTAAAGCTTAAAAATCACGTATGATCACATAGAAAATACAGATTAGGTGGAACTAACAAGTCTCTGACGCCCTAACTTTGAGATCTTTATCTCAATTATTTGCAAGATTTGGTGGATGCAACCGTCGTCTGGACTTATTAGTAAAATATACGATCTCAAGTTTCCGTAAGCATCATCAAACCAGGTTATGATAGACAAGACATGTTCGGCTGACAACTCATAAGTTTAGCGAAATTTAATCTAACCCATAGCCAACCTCCCTTTAATCTAACCCTAGATCTAATTAGAGGAGAGTGAGGCTGTGAAATTTAGAGGAGAAAAACTATAGTAACAAGGCAGAAAACTGTAGTAGCAACTTAATTAAAAAAGGAAGAGAGAAAAATAAGAGAAGGAAATGGAAGACGACAAGAACAATGTAGAGAGACCATTTTGTAGTGTTCTCTCAGGTTACATCAGATTTACAGTAAATTATTACTGTGATTACTTGAGGAGAATTTGGATATTGTGTACAATTATGTAATTCTTATATCTCAATTATTCTCTTGAGATTGTTGATTGAGTTTTGGGCAAAAGACTCAAAGGGACGCAACTGTAGTAGCAATTTAATTCAAAAAGAAAGAGAAAACGGTAGAAAAACAAGAGACGCCAAGGGAAGAAAACAAGGACAACGTAGAGAGACCGTTTTACAGTGTTCTCATCTCAGGTTAGATCAGATTTATAGTAGATTATTACTATGATTACTTGAGGAGAATTTAGATATTGTGTACAGTTATGTAATCTTTATATCTCAGTTATTCTTTTGAGATTGTTGCTTAAGTTTTAAGCAAAAGACTTTAAGATTTATATCTTCATTATTATTATAGTGGATTATCTCTAGTTTATCTTGTGATTTTTACTCTTCACGTTGGAGAGATTTTTCACATAAAGTTTTATTTGATTATGATTTTTATTTAATTACACTGTATATTATGACCTACTAATATTTATTCGTATATAAAATAATTCTTCTTTATATCTCATCAGACCACACATATTTATTCGTATATAAAATAATTCTTCTTTATATCTCATCAGACCACACTCCCGTGAGGTGTGTATTCCCTCCACCTTCCGATATGTAATCCACGAGTAGATTCGAATAAAGGACTGACTCAGAAGCAAGATGATCAATACTAGAAGTAAAAGAAACGGTGATGATGCATGATCGAACCCGTTCCGGTTGTATATCCATGAGACCGGAGAGTAGATGAACCACCATAATGGAGTCGTGGGTAGGGTGAGCCTACTGCACCGCAATAATTCCGATACAACTCCCCTAGTTGGGTAGCACATCAATTCCATCGGTTCATGTCGAATAGTAGACAGTAGCAAGCGTAGAGGGGGCCATGGCGTGCGTGCACAGTATCTTTGCACGGCCCTCCAACGCCCCAGATTAATGGAGCGAGCGTCCTATACGTCGTATGTGTGTGTGGAACGAAGATTCCATGCAGGAGACTCTCTTCTCTCAACACAAACGATTTCTTCTTTTGTTTACGGATGAATGGAATGGTCTTATCACAGCAAGCCAGTGTCAGAGGACGACGCTCTGACAGCCAAAGGGCTGGTCACTCGAATCTTGTGTGTTCTCCATGAAATGTATCCGAACACATAATCCTTGGACGGGTAGGTGGCTCTGAACGTCACTGTGAAGTTCAACTTCTGGCCATAGCTTGTGAAAGTTAGAATGTTTGGAACCACAGTCACATTGATGCCAGTGGGCGGGGACACCTGAACTCGGTACACAGCGCCGGGTTTCCCCACGTTGGTCACGGTCCGGGTGATGTGCGAGCTGCCCTTGAGGTCTGGAACAGTGATCGAGGGATAGTTCAGGTCGGAAGCTGCCGGTCGAGGTCCACTGCAGACGCTGCCGTCCCCTGTTATGAGCTGCAGCGACTTGTCGTCGTATCCCACGGAGCAGAGGAATGCTCTGTAGTCAGGGGGTTGTGCGTCATAGACGAGACCAGGATCGAGCAACCTTGAGGGATCGGGGAAGCCTGCGCCGTAATCAAAAGGATCTGCTGGCCTTCCTTTGGGGTCTGCTGTAATTGCGCCACCATTCTTATCCGTCACGCTTGCTGCAAATCACTACAAGATGTCAGAACATGGCTTCGTTTCGTCAGTCTAAGATCCGGCAGTTTCTGGTGATAAAATGTAACATATGGGCCTCGAACTTGTTGTGTTGTTTACGCTAAATAGAAGCTGAAACAAGCATGGTAACCTGTGGTCATTATGGCAGATTTGATTGCCGATGGTGTCCATGTTGGGTACACAGCTTTGATCAAGGCCACCAGCCCAGTTGCATGGGGACAAGACATGGAAGTTCCAGAGAGAATGTTGTACTTCATCTCATTGACTGCAGGTGACCAGGCTGCTAAGATGTTCAATCCAGGAGCTGCGATATCAGGCTGCAAAACTCACAATTAGACTTCAAACACAAGAGGCCGAAGAAACCTGTCACCGGTGCTACAGACCTTCAAGATCTCTGCTGTCAATGAATTGGGACCTTTGGAAGAGAATGCTGCGACTCGAGGGGCCAACCTTGATCCTAATACGGCCTTTGCGGGCATAATAATCGCTCTTGGTTTCCTATGAGCACAAGAATGTTGAGATGTGGATGGTACATGATGAACTCAGTTATAAATCCAGACTTAACGATCGCCAAACCTGGTGTGGTTAGCATACGACGAGATCTTAATGCCAGCTTCCTTCCCCACGCTAGCTGCAGGAATCACAAATGGAATGGCCACATCATCCTCTGTTTCGTCGATCATGATCATCCCAACGCCTCCGGCTTTCTTGACAACCAGACTCTTTTCGATCCTGGATTCAGACGCACTACCAGAGTGGCGACAGATGAGGATTTTTCCTCTGGCCTTGGTTTTGTTCAAGGAGCTGTCCAAGCAGAAGCTACGGAGGAGAAATGAGCAGATCAGTGCAAGCTCAGGTTCCACTAAAGAATCAGTCTCAACTTACTCCTCCATTCCTCACCTTGACTGGTAAGGAGTGAAGTATCCTCCATTGACTTCCGAGGCCGAGATGATCCTGGCTGATCTGTTCGTGTTGGAAGAACTCAAGCTTTCGCCCTGTTCATAGCAAAAATTATCTCAAAGTATTTATAGTCTTTTAGGAGAAATACTAGGGAGGGGAGCAGCAGTTGATTTACCACAAACTTCTTCCCATTTCCTAGCAAAATAGATGAGGCGAATTCTCTGTCTGTTGAGCTGGCGGCAACGGTGAGCATCCATGGCGCAAGATTAGTAGCAGAGCCTCGACTTCCAACATTTCCAGCAGAAGAAACCACCACAATTCCATGGCTGGTAGCGTGGAATGAGCCTATGGAGATTGCGTCGTCGAAGTAATCTCCTTGAGGAGCACTGGGGCCTAAGGATACAGAGATTATGTCCACTCCATCTCTGATCGCATCATCGAATGCCGCTAGTAAATCTGCATCGTAGCAACCCGAGTCCCAACAGGTCTTGTAGACTGCAATCCTCGACATCGGAGCGCCTCCGCGAGCTCCTCCGGCGCCCAAGCCATTGTAGTTCATGTCGCTCACGTACCGACCGGCAGCTATGGAGGCTGTGTGGCTGCCGTGGCCCGAGCTGTCCCTCGGTGACTTGAACTTTACGGTCTTGTCTGCCTTCAGTTGGTCTCCATGGCTTCCCTCCTCTGCTTCGTATCCATTTAGATAGTACCTCGCTCCGATTACTTTCCTGTGAGGAGCAAGTAGATGAAGGCAAATACAAAGAAAACCACCGAATTCAATGAATAGCTGATGTTGATACCTGTTGCAGGAAGACTGTGTAAATGATTCTCCGGTTTGGCATCGCCCTTTCCATCTGGAAGGAACTGCCGGCATCCCAGCATCACTGAAACTAAGCGATTCCGGCCATATGCCTGAGAAGAACTCAATCGAATGAGATCAGTAACAGAAGCTTTAGCTTGTAATTCTCAGTCCACTCTGTAAGATCACATCGAGAATCGATCGTTCCTTTTTGCGACATGGTAAGCCCACCTCACCTGTATCAATGAATCCGATGATGACATTCTCTTGGTTCTTGGTGGAAAATCCTGGGATCTCCATCTCCTCGTTGGTTCCGAGGCCAATGAAATCCCAGGAGCGAGTTGTATGCAAGTTTCTCTTCAGGTTTGGGAGCACCGATACCACCCCGGGCATGTCTGGATCGCCAAAAAACCAGCATCAGATCAACCAAAGGAGTAGATTCTAATAACCACAGCAAGAAGGAAGTACCAGCCATTTGTGAAGCCTGCTCTTTACTCAGTCTAGCAGCAAATCCTCTGAATCCATTGCTATAGGTGTAAACATTGGAGGCTTGCGCTTCCTCCATGCTGTTGATCGTCAACCATTCTCTCAGCCACATATCAACTATACGAAACGGACTACGTCACCAGGAACCAGCCTACCTTCCACCATGAACGGCGGTGAGCATTTGGTGACTCTGCTTCAAAATATCATCCGAACTCCGACTCCCTTTGCTGCCCATGTAAACTACATAGACCTGAAAAGGCCAGCCATAAAGAAGAGAAGGGCCATCGGTGCCAAGGTTCACATGCGTGAAGCTTACAAGCATGGTAGAAATTATACCTGAGAAGGATAACACAGTGTTGTCTCTGCAAGTAGGATGGAGAGAAGAAGATAGAAAGCTACACAACACAGAGCCATATGTGGCCAATATGCGAGTGTCACATAGATAGAAAGGTTTAAGAAGGGAAGGAGTTGGTGGTGGTTTTGCTTGTGGAAGACTTATCAATCGCTCATGAAGTCCATTACGGTAGCTCCACCTAGAATCCCGGAGGTGGTTGCTAAGTGGTCTTCTTGAAGGAGCAGAACAATAAGACGCCGAAGAAGAGGGAGGGAGGATGTGGTCATGTCCTGCAAACTCGTATTTATTTGACATAGCGTGCGTGGGTATGTTACAAGGAATGATCAGATGTTGAGAGAGCATAATCACGTCGTCCAAAGTATGATATAATATGGACATGTACTGATGGGAATGGGAGAAAAGATAATGACGTTTGAAATTTAAACTGTAGTTGGCTGCACTATCGAGGCTTTGAGCATTAGCTTTGTTAGGCTTTTAGCATGTGGGAGAGATGGACTGTCCGTGATAAGCACCTTGAGGTGCACACCAAGTTAAAGGTTGCTGATACGCATCAATTCTTCTGTCGACGTAAAGTACAAATTGTTGATTAGTCTTGAAGTGGAAGTCAGGAGAAAGAGAGGTTGTGCACTTGTTATCGGTATATCTTATCGCAAGTCTAGTTTCTGCAGAGGTTTTGATGAATGGCAGGGGAAGTGATGAATAAATTCAGTGAATATTTGTGCCATCATATACAAGAAATGCTAGTGATGCCGCCAGACTGAGTAGATAAATAACCTATCTTAACCTGCATTTTCTTAATATAGAATTCATATTTTAAGGTGCAACATTTTGAATTGATAGATTGAGGAACAAAAACATCTAATTTGATTTATTCTCAATATCCATGAGGTGACAACCTCAGGCTGATCAATCTTATAAAAATATTATGAAATAATATTAGTGATAGCAGATAAGATTTCCTCAATTACACGATAAAATCTCATTGCTCTATTGAGAAAAATCCTCTATCCTAACATGTATATATAAGAAACATGTCAATAAACTTCTCATTAACTTTTGAATCACACTCTAGTTTTTCATGGTATCAGAGCACTTGCCTTAGAGCAAAAACGATTGGAAAGCATAGGTGCTACAAGCGCTACATCATCTTCCTTGCCATAGCAGAATCAAAAGGAACTTTTGGTCTGGCCTGAATCTCCTGCCTCCAGTGACGTTGATTAGATCAACACTTTCCTCCTCGGCAAATGATGATTGTCTTCTTCCACTACCGCTCTGCGCTATTTGTTCACTATAGTCCTAACATGCTCTTCGTCGGTAAAATAGGATCTCATCTACTATGATCGGTCTCCTTGTTGTGGCGCCTCTAGTGCTACATTCACGAGTGCTGCTCTTCATCGATAGATCTCTATTGTGATCTACTACTGCTTCTCCTCCTCTAACGGTTGTGATTCTCTGATCGCAGGCCGCACCTTCAACCCATTGAGAACTGCTTGCTTGAACCCTTTTTCGACAATGATCCCAACCAAAGCCGACTTCTCGGTCTGTGGTCCAGCTCTTCACTCCTCAGATCCTTCACTGCAAAATTTACAGAAAGGAGAGTTACAACTTTGCTCCTTATCCCTCCTACTACACAACTAAATCAACTAGTACAGAAACCAATTCCTTATTGTTTTGTTGCAAACTCCCATATTGAACTCTCAGATTAGTATACATCCTCAAAATATCTTTATCATCAACCTCTAATGTTCCAATTATTGTTCCTATAGGGAATTATAGTACTTCTCCACATATAGGATTTATCTCCATCAATGTTGCAACGTCAATCCCTTTTAAGTTATCAAAAGGCGACAACTACACATTTTGGCAAGCCCAATTTTCTAATCTTCTATTTGGATACGACCTGATAGGTTATATTGACAGCTCTCTCAGTTGTCCACCAGCAATGATCAACATCCCCAGAGGATCTAGTCCAGTACCAAATCCAACTCACAAACTATGATTACGTCAAGATCGTTTTATCCTCCAAACTATTCAAGCCTCAATCGTTGGATTCGTCGCCCCATTGATATCTTCATGTGTGACTACTACAGAAGCATGATATAGGCTACAAACAACCTTGGCAAATCATTCGTGCACTCGCATGCTCAGTCTTCTATATAGTCTAATGAAAACAAAACAAGAGGAAAGTACAATTGCTAATTATCTACAAAATATTAAAGTTATCATTGATGACTTAACTTTGATAAGTCATTCCCTTAGTGATGAAGAAGTCATAATCCATACCCTTAATGACCTAAGAGATAAGTATAAGGAACTAGCAGCCGCAATTTAGGCATGTGACTCACCAATATCATTCGAAGAACTCTATGACAAGTTGACTGACTATGAGACATATTTGAAGTACGAGGACAGGTTGCCTGGACTAACCATCACAGCTCAAGTTAATCAAAAATCCAAGAGGAAGATCAACTATTATAATAAGAATATCAGTAAAGGTTTAGCTAAGATGTTTCTTGAACCTATATGTCCCAAACAAACCCTCCTTCATCTACATCATCAACATTTCTATCAATGTGGCAACTTCAATAACCATCAGCCCTGGTGTCCTGACCTCACAAGCCAACAAAAAATTGTTTGCCAACTGTGTGATAAAGTTGGATACTCTGCAAAAGTTTGTCGATCTCGACCCAGACTCCTTGCTCCATTATGGTGGTCTTAGGCAAATCTCATAACTACTTCGGCTACTAGTCAACCTAATTGGATTATGGACTCTGGAGCCTCTCATCACATCACCTATGATCTTCAGAACTTGTCTATCTATAACAACTATGATGAAAATAAAAATATCATCATCGATGACAGGAAAGGAATTCCTATTACTCATACTGGTTCCATAACGCTTAATTTACATACCGTAACTTTTACACTCGATAATGTTCTGTATGCACCTCACATTAAATAAAACCTCATTTCTATTTCTTAATTCTATAAATAAAATGATACTTCAATTAAATTCTTTCCTGACTCTTTTATTATCAAGGATTTGAGCACGGGGGCATCCTTGGTCCAAGGCCAGAATAGAGACAACATTTACGAATGGTCATCAACTCTACAAACAACCCAATCTACTATTCACTCTTCAATTGTAGCTCCAATTGATGTGTGACAATGTCGTTTTGGTCATCCATTGTCTCTTATCAAGTAAAAATTACTTTCTCATTATTCTCTACCCATTTTTAAATCAAGTAACTTTATAACTCATTGTGATGCTTGTCTTAGCAATAAAAGTCATAGACTACCCTTTGACATATCCTTCATATCCTACTCTAAACCGTTTGAGATTATTTATATTGATATTTAGGACCTTGCCCTCAACCATTTCTTTTGACAAGTTCAGATTTTATGTCATTTTTATATATTATTTCACTAAGTATATATGGTTATATCCTCTTCACCATAAATCTGAAGTTTTTAAAATCTTTACCAACTTTAGAAAGTTCGGTAAGAACTACTTTCAGTCTACAATCAAAATAGTTTATCTGATGGTGGAGGTGAATATCAAGCTTTGACATATTATCTTAGCTTGTTGTATACAATACCTTAAGTCACTCATACTCAACTAGTTGGCTCTATCGAACGCAACACATCTGCATATAGTTAAAATTGGTCTCATACTTCTATATTAGGCCTTCATGCCTCCAACATTTTGGTCAGTAACCTTTCAAACTGCAGTCTACCTTCATCCCTATGTCTCTCATAAGATAACATTAAGATCTAAGCCTTGTGTCTTTATAGAATATTCTTAAATATAATGCTTTCCGATGTTACGATCCCCAAACCCAAAAAATCTTTATATCACATCACGTTATTTTTATAGAGTCTATCTTTCCTTTTCAAAACCATGAGTCTCCTATCATGTAAGCCACTCTAACAAACATTCATCACTGGAGTATACCTCCGATCCTATCGGACAAGCCTCTCATAACACCGTCCAGTCCTTCCCCTCAAGATCCACACTCTATTTCTACTCTAGTTCAGTAGCTGCTCATTCCCTCCATTACTTCTCCACTCCCTTCTCAAGTTTCCCCCATTGATGAGATAATACATTTAGAAACATAACCATTGTCTTTACCTCCTTCTAGGCCTAGTGACACTAAAGTACCTCAGCTTGATCCGGCCTATGTTAGTGGCTCTCCATCGCCTATACCAACAACACAACCTTATAATCCCATAGTCTCCAAACATCCAATGACAACACGCTCCAAGAGTGATATTTTTAACCTACGTCAGGTCCTTGACCTACATGATATCACAGAATCCTACTTGAGACTATTGAACCCACCACATTCACTCAAGCCTAAAAATCTCTACACTAGTGTAAAGCCATATGTAAAAAATATGATGCCCTCCTCCATAACTCAACATGGACCCTTGTACCCTTTCATCACACACAAAATATCATCGAGTATAAATAGAACTTTCGAATTAAGCGAAACCCAAATAGATCCGTTACTAGATATAAAGCACGTCTAGTCACCAAAGGGTTTCATCAATGACATGATATTGACTTCACTAATACATTCAATCTCGTTGTTAAAGCCATAACAATCCAACTTATTTGAGTTTGGCCATCACTAACAATTCGAAATTACGACAATTGGATGTTAACAATACCTTTTTACAATATAATTTAACTGAAAACATCTTTATATAGCAACATCATGGTTTCATCCATTATTAGTATCCAAGGCATGTTTGTAAATTGCAAAAAGCTATTTATGGATTTCGTCAAGCTTGAAGAGCTTGATACATTGAACTTGGCTCGTTTTTAACTTTAATTAGTTTTATCAACTCAAGTCTAATACCTCGTTATTTATACAATAACAAAATGGAGGTACAATATATATTTTTATTTTGATGTATGTGAATGACATTATTGTCATGAGTAATAATCCTATAGAGATCTAGGCATTCATCAAGCAATTGGTAGATCGATTCTCTTTTAAAGATCGAGGTATCTTGAGCTACTTTATGAGAATAAAAGCAACATATACATCTTCAAGTCTCTTTCTATCACAAAGAAGGTACATTCAAGATTTATTATAAAAGACAAATATGCAGAACGCAACAGAGGTTACAACTCCTATCTCTACTAGTGAATCACTCAAATTATATGATGGAAGTCCTACTATGAAACTTACTTAATACCGATAAGTAGTTGGTTTCTTATAGTATTTAGCTCTCACCCATCCAAATATCTCATTTGCAGTTAATAAATTATCACAATTCATGCATTGACCATCTACTACGCATTGATCTGCAATCAAATGAATCATGTGATATCTTAAAGGCACCCTCAATCATGGCTTCTTTCTCCGTAAATACTCTTTACTTTTATCTCCATGTCTTTGTCGATACCGATTGGATAGGAAACTTTGATGATGAAACATCTACATCGGGGTATATTTCTTCATTTGAGTTTATCCAATTAGTTGGAATTCTAAGAAGCAAAAGATAGTCGCATGGTCTACAACTAAAACTGAATAGCGTGTCATCGCCATCACTGCCATAAAACTCAATTGGGTCACGAATCTGCTCAAAAAACTTAGCATCGATTTTACTTTTATTTCCACAATATATTATGATAATGTCAGAGCTACCAACCTATGCGCCAATCCAGTATTTCACTCTCGCATGAAACATATTGTCATCGACTTCCACTTCGTGCGATATCAAGTTGTCCGACATCAACTACGTGTTTTTCACGTATATAAAACTGATCAACTAATAGACTCACTCACGAAGCCTCTCGCCTATAAACTATTTTCATTGCATCGGTTCAAGATCAGTATCTTTGATAGGAGCATCATCTTACGGGAGCATAATAGCAGATAAGATTTCCTCAATTGTATGAGGAAATCTCACTACTTTATTGAGAAAAATCCTCCCTTATAACATGTATAAATAAGAAACATGTTAATAAACTTTTCATCAAATTTTTATCACACTTTAGTTTTTCAGTTACATCGTATTCATAATCTATTACAAGGAGAATAAAAGGAAAAAGAAACAGATAGCACTAGGCGAGTGATACCAAATGTTACAAACTTAATCAGAGTGAATGATTAATTTTTCTATAATAAAGATTTAAGAAGAAGAAATAGAGTTACTAAAGAGCGAACGTACTGATAAACTAAAACATAATTAAATAACACAAAGTACTGAGTTTTTCATTGCTTATTAATTAAATAACATAGGCCAATACCGACTATGTGGGTTCAAAAAAAAAAATCTCTAAAAAGATACTTTTAATTTGGATGTCAAACCTTTGCCTTTAGCTTTGTGGTGTAAAAAATCGTATATGCATTTAATTTAACTAAAAAATAAAGCAATAGTCTACCGTGTATATATGATATCACAGGTGATAAGATATCTAACAATATAATCACACGGGAAGTACAACCAGCGATTCAAAGATGGGGGAGATCTCAGGGTCATCATTAGTCATCATCATCTGGAAATCTTTAGGTGAATTTGATATGATTTCAGCGCCTCACAATTTGTACCGATGAATGATCCATGCACTCCTGCCTTCTTCATCCTTTTCTTCGTGGATATGACCATAACCCGGCCCTCAAATTTTCATATTGTTTTTTGTACGATTTCCAGTCGCCATGATAAGATTGCGAAGCTGCTAATAGTTAATCTTGTTGCTGGCATGAACATCTTGATCCAAGACTTCGGGAGTGGCATGGGGTAGGTACTGCGGGAGCCAGTCATGGGACTGACTTCCCCATGTATCGAGAGACGTAAAGAGAAGAGAGAACATATAAGAAAACTCTCACGTTGGGTCTTTCTACATGTGTAGATGCGAAGTTTCAACTCCATCCCTTCCATGGTTGATGGAGTAAGACTTTACGGAAGATGTATCGCGTAGTGGTTGCTTAAAGGCTGTGAAAAAGGTTCATTCTAAGCTATCACGGCCCCAATACTGGGGAGCTTTATAAAAGCGAGCACGGATTGCGCTCTCCGTCCGCCACGGTTGCCAAAGCGTGATCCTGAGACACTGCGCAGGCATTCATGTCTCCGTCACGAGCTTGCAGAAGCTTCCCGGTTCATGAATAAAGTAATCCAATTAATAGTGGATGGTGGCCTCGTCATGTTTAAAGACACAAATAAGATGATGATGCCAGATTGGTGTTTAAGCTCATCAGCGATCGAGATCCCAACATCTCCTACTATCTATCCATCCATCCATCCATCCATCCCAAAGGCTTGCAGAATATCGACAAGCCTCTCTAAGATGCTCGTCCTGTTGTGTCTTTCCAAATCGTAACATGTTGGGTGAGAGAAGCTTCCACTGAAACCTCGAGTTCCTACTGCTGACATGAGCTGCCACTGAAGATTGCAAGCGTTCTTTATTTTAATTCTATTATTTCAAGAGGAAAACTACTTGAATTAAATTAATGGTTTAAAACGATCATTGGTTTACTTGCACAAAAAAAAAAAAGTCAACTCTAAAATTTTCAGTGAGAGCACATTGATTTGGTTTGACCATACACATTAGTCACTCTAAAATGCTAAGATCAACGTCCATTTGACTCATTTAGCCGCTCCATATAGTAACTATTTTATTGATGTAGATTGATATACATATGAAGTTAACTTGGATTGCAATTAAGCTTCAATTGAACTAAATTAAAAGTATGTGACTAAATTACATCAAAATGGGCCTTTACTAGGTTTGATAGTTCTTTGGAAACCACAGTTTTGGTTGTTCAGCAATAATATCACAAGTAGTAACCTCTATTTTAGAATACTTCTTCTTATTTAACTCAATGCTTTGGGATACTTGGGGCCTGCCTTTCTAAGTATCTCACTAGGTTGCTGATTTGAGACTGTTCCCAAAGTGCTCAAGCTAAGGGTGAGGTTCACATTGTGAGGTGTCTAAAAGTATTTCTTTATAAAGAAAAAAAAGTATTTCAAGTGTAAAATTTATTTTTAAATCTTAAAAAAGTAAATTATAAAGTAGAATTAATTTTTACCGATTGAAAACAAGATAAATAATGAAAGCTGATAGCCTTGAGGAAAGAGAGATGAGAAGGATTGAATAATTATAAATTAATTTATTTTTTTCTCTCACTTATTCTTATTTGTTTGCTTCGATTACAACTTATATAGCTGTATCTTTACTCCATCAAAATCTTAAAGCTTCTTGAATTTTTCACGAGCACTAATTCACGCTCTACTGTTACTACCAATCATAATAATTAATACTCAAAAGAGAAATAATGATGATATTTTTAAAGCAATCAAGAGAGACACTATTATATGTTTTTCTATGCTTGATAGGACAAATTACACATATTAAAAAATTATAATTAGGATTTTCTTACTCTCCATCAATTGTGATTTATGATAAATTATTGAATTCGGTTTTCAAGTTTTCAAAACTTATGGATGAATATAATGATCATAAAACTATGAATATTTTGTATTGTGTATTCGATCAAAATGAGTTTTAACAGATTTTTACATATGAAACCACTTTTAATATTTGAGATATTTTAAAAATCACTTGAGAAGGTACAAGCATTGTTAAAAATCTAAGATTAATATTTTAGTACATCCTCATGAATTATTCAAAATAAAATTAAATAAATCCATTGATAGCATGTACACATAATTTGTGGATATTGTTAATGGATAAAAATCACTTGACAAAAGTTACTCTAATGTTGAATTAGTGACTTAGGTTCCTAGAACACTTCTAAAGAATTGGGACATGAAGATAATTACAATTTAAGATTTAAAGAACCTTACCAATCTTCCACTTACAAAACCCATAAGATTATTAAATCTATTGAAATAGTCCCATATGATGCACTATTTTTGGATTTTGGGCAAAAAAATAATACATCCTATATTAGAAAATATTTTCTCTAGCTCAAAGTTTTAGTAGACGTTTTGAACTAATTAAAAAACTCAATTGTCAAAAAACATTGCATAGATCTATCATATTTTTGTGCAAATAAGAAAAAATTAGCCAAAAATAGAAAATAGCATAGTACACAAGCTGAATGATACATAAAAAAAAAAATTAAAATAGAAAACTATTAACAGATGTCCAACTAATATTTCCTAAAAATTTTAGGTCATTTGAACTAGTCGTAATGCTATGCACTATTTTTTACGTTTTGGATAAGAATAGTACATCACATATTATGAATTATATTCTCTAACTCAAATATTTATCAAGTATTTTGGATCAATTTAGAAGCTTAAATGTTAAAAAATATTATATAGATCCATGATATTTAAGTAAAAATAGAAAAAAACAAGGCAAAAAAAAAAAAGACACATGGTTCACAAGCTAAATAACTTATAAAAATATCAAAAACATTTTAAAATGAAAAACCAATAACATATGTCCATCCAATGCAAACTATTTCTAAAAAATTCATATTATTTGGACCAATCCTTTAATGAGAGTACTATTTTTTAGTTTTAGGCAAAAACAGTGACTCAGATATTAAGAAATATTTTCTCTAGTTCAAACTTTTATAAGATGTTTCGGACTAATTTAGAAGCTCAAATGTTAAAAACATTACATGGATCTATGATATTTTTATAAAAATAAGAAAAAGTTAGCCAAAAATAAAAAATGACACAGTTCACAAGCTAAATAATTCATAAAAAATAATTAAAGAATTTTAAAATAGAAAAGTAGTGTCATATGTCTATTGGAACAATCCTTCTATTCGATGCACTATTTTAAAAATTTTAATAAAAATTGTGCATTATATATTAAAATATATTTTCTCTAGTCTAAATTTTTATCAGATATTTTTTACCAATTTAGAATCTCAAATATAAAAATATATATTTCATAGATCCATGATATTTCTATAGAAATGAAAAAAAAAGGGTGCAAAAATTTAAAAAAAAATCACACACAATTCACAAGCTAAATAATTCATAAAAATATTAAGAAAATATATAAAATAGAAAACTTGTGACATATATCAATATGGATCCACAAACTTATCTTAAAATTTTTAGGTCTATTGGACTAGTCCTTCTATATGATGCAATATTTTTAGATATTAGATCAAAATAGTACATCGTATATTAGGAAATATTTTTTCTAACCCAAATATTTTAGAAGTTCAAATATCAAAAAAATATTGCATAGATCCACGATATTTTTGTGGCAATAAGAAAAATCTGGCAAAAAATAGAAAATGACACTCAATTTATAAAAATAATGAATAAATTTCATAAAATAGAAAACCAATGACATATGTTCATCTGGTCCAATTTAAATCTTTTCTAAAACTTTTAGATTTATCGGAATAGGCACTCTAAGGGATGCACTGTTTTTGAATTTTGGGCAAAAATCATACATTACATATTAGGAAATATTTTCTTTGGTCCAAATTATTACTAGGTGTTTTGGACCAATTTAGAAGCTCAAATATCAATAAACATTATATAGATCCATGATATTTTATAAAAATAAGATAAAATTAGCCAAAAATAGAAAATGGCATAATGTGCATAAGCTGAATAATTCATAAAAATATCAAAAAAATTATAAAATGTAAAAACAATGACATGTCAATTTGAATCGAATGCGAACCTTTCGAATGCTGAAAAATGGCACACAGATCATTTTGAAAAAGGAAAAAAGGCACACAGATCAAAATAAAAAAAATGTTGTCCCCATTTAGATACTGAAGAATGATATGTTTTTCACAATATTTATTCACACATATTATGTTACACATTGGATAAATCCTCTATAATATCTCAAACTATTCATGTCATTTTGACCAGAGATTAAGGAAAAACTTAGAGAATTATGAAAATGATCGGTATTCCACAACATATAGTCATACACAATGGGATGCATATTTTAAAAATGGCTTGTAATATCTCGAAATTATGTTTACACATTTTATAAAATGGACGATACACTTTGTTGATGTTTACAATACAACATATGCCCTTTTTAACATGTACACAACTTATGTCATATGTATATTTTCAAAATATATGTATTTTTTAATATATCAATCAACTTTCATAGAAATTATAAAGCATATTCTCCACAAAAAATGTTCGTCATTCATATCCTTCTTGAAGAATGACACAAGAAATCTAAAATGCTTGTGCTGGCTAAACTTCATAACAAATATAGCATAATCATTCCTAGAACATACAAACCTTATTAATTGCATAATTAGTCAATTATAGAATATTTTTGGTATTTCATAGTATTGGAACATGGTAACTTAAGATGTAGTTTGCTTTAGACATGCTATATTTTTCTAGGTCCATCCCTTTGATTTAATAATTGGTGCAATTTTAAGATCCAACAATTCTAGATTTGCATCATTCATATTCTTTAATGTGGTCACCTGAAACATTAGAAGTAGACTTCATTAAATTTGTCTATCGAAATGAAACGTTTAAAAAGAATTGATCGAACACTTATCGCTTTATAAAATCTTTAAATTTTATATTTTACATTACACATTGAATTATAATGCTCCTGAATCTTCTTATATAGATTGACAACCAAAGGTGTTAATGCTCTATTTTCTTATTATGCACTGGTATAAAATTATATTTAATTGGCCATGATTTATGAGTCTTGCTAGATTGTGTAAATAATATAAGCGCATGTGCCTTGAAATATTTATGAAATAATATGACCAAATTTAGTAACCTAACAAATTACATATACTAAATAAGAAAAATATCAAAAATATGAAATACAATATACCTAGAATCCATTATTACTAACGACACACAAGATTCTTCAAATGATGCATTCGAAAGTGCTTTTCTAATTAGAATATTAGCATATAAGTCTATTACGTCACAGTTTACATATTGTACAAATCAATCAACTTCATGAAGTAATTAATGTAAGGTGAGGTGGTGTACATCATCTTTCCAAATTATTTCAATTGATAAACTATATTGTCAAAGAAAGAAATTATTTTGGTTAGCTTGTTTATATTTAATAAACAAATGGAAACTTACTATATACAATCAAGTTCTAAGTAAAAAATATCATGTACCTCATAACAAGGACATCAACTTATATAAGATTATTGTCTTTTCTTCATTTGTCAAAACTTCATCTTTCTCAATAGTCTACAAGATGGAAAAATTCTAAATTAAATATCAACTTTCTAAGTATATTTGCTATCTTATAAAAAGTAATAACAACTTACTTTCAAAATAGAGAAGAGAAATAAAGTCTGGGATTCATTTGGGCTTTAGAAATGAAGTCAGGTCCACCTCCTTATCCTTCTTCTTTGATTCCTTATTTAACTTCTTTTATAATACTTTCCAAGGGTTCACAGTAGTTATCTTTAGTTGTCTTCTTCATCATCTCTCATTTTTTACAGCAACTTGCTTTCTCTTCTCGTGTGAGTCCTGAAATATATGGGCTATGTGGGAGAAGTTTATGTGCCGTTGATTAACATATTTTATTTTCCTTGAGTACTAATTTAATGACCGTATTACCCAAGTCATGTTTCCATACAAACTCCATAAACTTCTTAAATGTGTCAAGACATATATCACAATTCTTGCATCAAGATCGTTGGGATTCACATGGATTGGATTCCTTTCTAGAACATCATCCATCGATGGTTTCATGAGATTTTTTTGCTATTGAGTAACAAATTCAATAATTAGTAAAAAAATATAATTAGAGTGACTCATCTAAAAAAAACTCAACGGGTGATCCCTTAGTAGGATGTACATCAGAAGTTGGTACCTTAGAATATGGTACCTCATCTGAGGCTGAAACTTATGAATTTAAACATGCCTCACATAGCAAAAGATTTAACTTTAATTATCTATAAATAATAAAAATTGATTATTAGGATATTTATGTTATGATCGTATCGACACTAAGAGTGGGAGGGGGGGTGGGATTTAGTACTTTCGTAAAAATTATAATGATTCGAAAACTTCGTTGGATCAAAAATTCTAAATTAAATATCATCTTTCCAAATATGTTTGCTATCTCATTAAAAGTACTAAGAACTTACTTTCAAAATAGAGAAGAGAAATGAAGTATGGGCTTCGCTTGGGCTTTCATTATAGAGAAGAGAAATGAAGTCTTGGTCCACCTCCTTATCTTTCTTCTTTGATTTCTTATTTAACTTCTTCTATAATATTTTCCAAGGGTTCACAGTAGTTACCTTTGCTTGTCTTCCTCGTCATCTCATTTTTATAGCAACTTGTATGCTTTCTCTTCTTCGGGAAATATAGGGATTATCCAGGAGAGGTTTATAGACCATATATTTATATTCCTTCAGTACTAGTTTAATGAGTATATTACCCAAGTCATATTTCTGTATAAACTCCGTAAACTTCTAAAACATGTCAGGACATATATCATAGTTCTTGTATCGAGAAAGTTGAGATTCACATGGTTTAGATTGCTTTTTTTGAACACCATCCATCGATGGTTTCATGAGTTTTTTGCTATAGAATGAGTAACAAATTCAATAATTATTTTTTTAAAAAAATTATAAATGGAATGACTCATCTAAAAGACAAACCTTAATGGGTGGTCCTTTATTAGGACATACATAAGAAGTTGGCACCTTACCATATGGTACCTCATCAGGTGGTGAATGTGAATTTAAACATGCCTCACAGGACAAAAGATTTAACTTTAATGATCTATAAATAATAAAAACTGATTATTAGGATATTTTTTCAAAACATGGTACAATTAACTATCTAAATTTAGAATAACTTACTTTATTAGATAATATTATTAGTATTATTTTATTAATTATTTTTTAATATAATATAGGAATAGACCATCTCCGAGATTCTACTTTAATTAATAGCTTATAGTAAGGGACATGCTAACTAAATCACCCATATGAAAGATCAAATATTCGTTAGGATCAAATCATATTGTACCAAAAATAGAAAACAATAATTTATATTCCTTGAGTACTAGTTTAATAACTGTATTACCCAAGTACTAGTTTAATAACTGTATTACCCAAGTCATATTTCTTTATAAACTCCGTAAACTTCTTAAACGTGTTGGCACATATATCACAGTTTTTGCATCGAGATTGTTGAGATTCACATGGCTTGGATTTCTTTTCTAGAATATCGTCCATCAATCGGTTCATGAGTTATTTGTCATAGAATGCGTAACAAATTAAATAATTAGTTATTTTAAAAAAAAGTTATAATTGGAATGACTCATCTAAAAGATAAACCTCAATGGCTTAGTATATGGTACCTCATCAGGTGGTGAATTGTGTTAATTTAAACATGCCTAATAGGGCAAAAGATTTAACTTTAATGATTTATAAATAATAAAACCTGATTATTAGGATATTTTTTTAAAACATGGTACAATTTGATAGAAGATAAGATTTCCCTAACTTGATAGAGGATAAGATTTCCCCAATTATATGAGGAAATCTCTCTATTCTGTTTATTCTGTTGAGGGAAATCCTTCCTCCTAATCTGAACATGTTAATAGATTCAAGCTAAAGCTATTTCATTT
>NC_025202.1:26601445-26628219 GCF_000313855.2 Musa acuminata subsp. malaccensis
TAATTTCAAGGCATAATAAAGATGTAAGGAGCATTTTGGATATCATGAATGCAGAATTACGATGTCATTTCGTTCAAAGCACGTTTTATTCATACAATCAAGGAAAGGTAATTGGAGCATATCATTGGCATAAGGAGCATATCGATGACATATGATAATTTCAAGGCATAACAAAGACGTAAGGAGCATTTTGGATATCATGAATGCAGAATTACGATGTCATTTCGTTCGAAGCATGTTTTGTTCATACAATCGAGGAAAGGTAATTGGAGCATATCATTGGCATAAGGAGCATATTGATGACATATGGTAATTTCAAGGCATAATAAAGATGTAAGGAGCATTTTGGATATCAATGACATATGAAACAGTTCGGAAAATATCAATGGTGAATGAAATGCTTCAGAACGTATCAATGGCATATGGAAATATTTCGAAAGCATAAGAAGCATTTCAGAACATATCAATGAACAAATATGAAATAGAAGCTCAGACGTCGTACTCTAGCATAGTGCATGTGAGGTTTAACTCAGTGGTGGCTCCACTCCGTGATGAGTTCTCGACTCCATCCACGAGTAGCTCTTTCCTACTCGAGCCCTCTCACCCTACCCAAGTGCTAGGTTGGCTCTGAATTTCATATCAAACAGATAGAAGGTGAAGTGGGATTCCAAACATAATATGGTCCATCCATTTCTGAATGACCACCAAACATAATCTAGAGCATCGCGGGCTCTAAGCACATACCCTTTACCATTTCTGGCAAAGGTCCAAATAATCCCACAAACACCAGAGTACAAAAGGGTATTGTGAATAATGAATTGGGACATATTGGAAGCACATGCGGAACAAAGAAATGTACATATTCCTTTCGAGTCAATACGATACAAACATAATGTTTCATAAATGTATTCAGATTTGAAAGAAAACAAAAGTAAGAGCATACAAGGATTTCAAGAAATCACATATAGCTCAATTGAAATAAGAAAGTTAGGTGAATTCAATGTCTAATGAAATGAAACTAGAAGAGGTGCATATCAAAAGCAAATGCAGAACAATGGGATGCATGTGTCGAATCATTACGATGCAAACATGAACTTTAGATGATAGCTGCAGATGTACAAATAAATAAAGGACAAAAGTATACTGGAATTTAAGATAATAATGTAAAGCTTAACTGAAGTAAGAGTTTTTGCCGAAATCGATTTCCAAAGAGAAGAAACAAGGAAAGCTGAAATCGACCAAAGCTCGATTCTGGCAGAATTTGATAGGAACATTATATAAACTATTTGGATAACCAATTATGCTCTAATTTATACAAAATAGGTGTTATTAGAAAGATTTATCAATCTAGTTTTAGGTAAATAAAGTTTAACAAGAATTAGAATTTACAACAGGGAGTTACAGATAATTTCGTAGTGAAAGGTCTGAAAATATTTGCTCTATTTTATTGAATCCATAGGGTCGATGAAAGCAGATGTTTCAGTTAGCAATTATACTCCAAAAAATTCAAATCAGGTATATATAGAAATGATTTTGAGTCTAGCTTCGAATAAATCATACTTTGTATGAATCTGAGTTCACAGCAGAAAGTTATTAGTAGTTAAGCAACAAGAGGTCAGAAATTTCAATCCCTGTTTTGTAGAATTTGTAGGGTTAATTTAAACAGAAGTCTTAGTAGGTATTTAAACTTCAAATCATTCAATCTTAGTATCAAAATAAAGATTTTTTTGTCTACTTTCAAATGGAATAGGTCTTGTCTAAATCAGAGTTTATTACAGAATGTTATGACCGAAACATTGCATAGAGGTTAAATTATCGAAAAATTACAGATTCATAGCTTTATATCAAAACGAAAGAAGGTCTGGTTGTCAGTTGAAATCTTTCAAATTTTTGCAGAATAAAAATGGAAACAGAGATTAAGGTTACTGTGGAATGGGGTTAGAACACTTGCCTTAAAATGATTTGAATCCCAAATGTGGGAAAAATGATGAAAAACCTCAAGCTCTTCTTCTTCTTCTTCTTCTTTTCTCAAACTCACGTTGGCTGCAACTCTTCAGGTTTGTTTTCTTTAACCTTTCATCTAATTATTTGGGTTTTGGCTAATGCAAAAGTTGCAAAGTGTCATGCATGCATGAAAGGGGTTAGGTGTCATCTTTAGAGCAAAGATAAGTGGCACCAACCTTAGGTTAGCTAGTGACACATGTCCACTATATTTTTTTTTCTTTTTTCTTTAACTTAAATCTGAATCTTTCATAAATTATATCAAACTTCTAATATTTACTCTTAGGTCCCTAGCCATAAACTTTTAATATATTATCATTGAATATAAAATAATTATTAAATAATCCTTATTTTTTACAAACAAACCTTTTACTAAATTTTTAAAAATGGGGGATGTTACAGTTACCGTCACCGATGATGATGTCTTCGTTTCTGCCATAGTCATTGTAGATGGATAAGTTTTGTAAATCAAAGGTGATGTGATAAGATGCGCTAGAGTCCACAATCCAATTTTGATGACCAGTAGTCAGAGTAGTTGTAAGATTTGCGTGAGGCCAATGCGACGAAAGAGGAAGTCTGGGTCGAGTTCTACAGACTTTTGCAAAGTGGCCAACTTTGTCACATAGTTGGCAGACAACTCTTTGTTGATTTGTGTGATCAAGACGCTAGGGTTTAGGATAATTGAAGTAGCTGCCTTGATGGTTGTAATTGAAATGTTGAGGAGGGGAGGTTTGTTTGGAGCCCATAAGTGCAGGCATACTAACCAAACCTTTGTTAATAGATTTGTGTATCGGTTGCTCTTCTTCTTAGATTTTTGACTGACTTGTGATGGATGATCTTGACAACTTGTCATCACGCTTGAGATATATCTCATAGTCAGTCAACTTGTTATAGAGTTCTTCAAATGACATTGGTGAATCACGTGCGCATATTGCTGCTGCCAATTCCTTGTACTCGTCTCCTAGGCCATTGTGGATATGGACAGTAACTTCTTCATCATTGAGGGAATGACCTATCAAAGTGGGGCGAGGGATCCTGGGGCGAGGGATCCAGTGACCGAGGCTTGAATAGCTCGAAGGATGAGACGATCCTGGCGTAACCATAATTTATGGTTCGGATTTTGTACTGGACTGGGTGCGCTTGGGATATTAAGCATCGCCGGTGGACAACGAAGAGAGCCATTAACATAACCTAGAAGATCATAGCCAAATAATAGATTAGAGAATTGAGCACGTCAGGACGCGTAGTTGCTACGTTTAGATAATTTGAAGTGAATAGGGGTTACTGCATTTATGGAGATTAGACCTGTATGTGAGAAAATATTGTGGTTCCTTGCAGAAAAATGGGAGCATTAGAGATAGATGATGAGGACATATGGAGGATATGTACTAATATGTGGGAGCAACTAGAAGTCTGCAGCGAGACAATGATTAGGGAGGAAGAGGTGTTGGTGGCAAATGATGGCAAATGGGTTGTGGATTGTTAATCAATATTGACAATGATCAATATTATGTAAAGATGCAGATCTCTATGCAATAGTATTGCAGTCTCTGTGCAATAGTTCTACAGTGTAAATGGTTCCAGATGCTGCTTGTCGAGGTGAAGAAGAAGTAGAGGATAACAGCTTGGGAGAAGAGCATATCACTATTGCTGTAGCTGCTATGGCAGAGAGGGCTGCTGTGGCTACGAGGGCTGCTGCGGTAAGGACGGTGGTAGCAGCACTTCTCGCTCGAGCGAGATGCGGGAACGAGGAGGAGAGGTCACTAGCCGGGGAGCAATTGCGAGGCTGCGTTGGCTTTGCTTCTGCAGGAAGAGGCAAAGGAAGGGCGACAGTAAAGAATGCCGCTGACGAAGGGAGGAGAAGAGGGATTCGGGGGAGTCCGGCGAGGAGACGGCGAGAGCTCATGATAGAAATGAAATAGAAAGAAAAAATATACAATACTCTATATTTATACATGTTTAGAAGGAAGAATTTTCCTCGAGGATTTTCCTTAACAAATGTATGATATCTTATCATGTAGTTAAAGAGATCTTGGTTGTTGTTAAGATTGTTATCACGAGAGATTTATCAATATTTTTGTATAAACTTCTTAAATCGGGATATATATCACAGTTCTTGCATCGAGATAGTTGAGATTCATAAGGCTTGGATTGCTTTCTTAGAACACCGTCCATCGATGGTTTCATAAGTTTTTTGCCACAGAATGAGTAACAAATTTAATAATTAGTTATTTCAAAAAAATTATAATTGGAATGACTCATCTAAAAGACAAACCTTAATGGCTGGTCCCTTAGTAGGACGCACATTAGAAGTTGGCACCTTAGCATATGTTACGTCATCAGGTGGTGAATTCTATGAATTTAAACATGCCTCATAGGTTAAAAGATTTAACTTTAATGATTTAAATTAAAGTTATGGAACTATAAAAATAAAATTATATAAATAAAATTACTAACATATGGAACTATAAAAATAAAATTAAAAAATTATCAATGATAATTTAAAAGATTAATTTAAAAATAATATAAATAACAATATACTTATGCTTAAATCAACATTCTAGCATATAGCTTTGGATTTTCTACTAGTATAACAAGCATTTGATAACATGAATAATTCTTGTTTAAAGCCAAAAGGAATAAAAAATAGAGAAAATATAAAAACTTTAGATATTAAAAAAAAATAAATAAATAAAATAGAAAACCAGTGGCATATGTCCATCTATATCATATCAAAGCTTGTTTTTTTAAATTATATCATTTTAAATAGTACTTCCATGCGATGCACTATTTTTGAATTTTTTCCAAAAATAGTGCATCGTATACTATAAAAAATTTTTCGCACCGACATTTTTCAATATATTATGGACTTAGTTAAAAGCTTAATGTCAAAAAATATTGCATGGATACATTATATTTTGGTAGAAATAGAAATACAAGGAAAAAAATAGGAAAATGAAACACAGTTTAGATGTTAAAAATTTTAAAAAATATATAAAATAAAAAATTAGTGACATATGTTTATCTGCGTTATATTCAAGGTTTTCATAAAAATATGATATTATTTTAAACAGTGCTTCTATGCAATACACTATTTTTTTAAAATTTTCAAAAAATAATACTTCGCATACTATAAATTTCTTTTATGGACCAACTTTTCTCCATATATTGTGGACCTATTTACAAGCCCAAATGTCAAAAAAAATATTGCATGAATTTATTATTTTTGGCAAAAATAGAAAAAAAATAAGAGAAAAAAAAATAAAACACTATTTAGATGTTGAACAATTTAGAAACATACAAAAAGAAATTTTAAAATGGAAAACCAGTTATATATGTTCATTTGTTCGTTTGTGCTGTATTCAAAGTTTTTCTAAAAATTTGTGATTATTTTAAACAGTGCTTCTACGTGATGCACTGTTATTGATTTTTTTTACAAAAAGCTTTACATCACATATTAGGAAAATATTTTTGTGAACCAACTTTTCTCCATGGACCGATTTAGAAGCTCAAATGTTAAAAATATTATATAGATGCATTATATTTTGGTAAAAATAAAAAAAGTAGAAAATAGGAAAATAAAACACTGTTCAGATGTTGAAAAATTAAGAAAAATATCAAAAAAATTTCCTAAAATGGAAACCAATGACATATGTCCATCTGTGTTATATTCAAAGCCTTTCTAAATATTTCATATCATTTTGAATAGTGCTTCTATGTGATGCACTAATTTTTTTATTTTTTTCTACAAATAGTGCTTCGCATTTTTTCCTAGACCAACTTTTTTTATATATTGTGGACCTATATAGAAGCTCAAATATTAAAAAACATTGCATTGATGCATTATATTTTGGTAGAAATAAAAAAAGGAGAAAATAGGAAGACAAAACACTGTTTAGATGTTGAAAATTTTGGAAAAATATCAAAAAAATCTCTAAAATAAAAAATCAGTGACATATGTCTATTTGTAACATATTCAAATATTTTTAAAAAAATTGAGATCATTTTGAATAGTGCTTATATGCAATGCAGCATTTTTAATTTTTTTAAATAATGCATCACATATTAGGAAAATATTTTTGTGGACCAACTTTTCTCCATATATTATAAACCTATTTAAAAGTTCAGATGTCAAAAAATATTACATTGATGTATTATATTTTGATAGAAATTAAGAAACTAGGAGAAAATAAGAAAATAAAACACTATTTAGATGCTGAAAATTTTAAAAAGATATTATTTTAAAAAAAACTAAAAACATATGTCCATCTGTATTGTATTCAAAGCTTTTCTAAAAATTTCAAATCATTTTGAATAATGCTTCCATGCTATTCACTATTTTTGAATATTTTGCCCTATTGCATTACATATCAGAAAATTTTATTTTTGGACCAACTTTTCTTCATATGTTATGGGCCTATATAGAAGCTTAAATGTTAAAAAATATTACTTTGATGTATTAAAGAAAAAACTATGAGAAAATAGAAAGATGAAACACCATTCATATGTCGAAAAATTTAGAAAAAATATTTTAAAAATTCTCTAAAATAGAAAACGAATGACATATGTACATTTGTATTGTATTCAAAACTTTCCAAATATTTGAAGGAGCAAACTCTAGTT
This sequence comes from Musa acuminata subsp. malaccensis, assembly GCF_000313855.2. Taxonomy (NCBI): domain Eukaryota; kingdom Viridiplantae; phylum Streptophyta; class Magnoliopsida; order Zingiberales; family Musaceae; genus Musa; species Musa acuminata. The sequence continues at coordinate 26,608,070 of NC_025202.1, forward strand.
TAATTGTTTAATTGTCCCCTTATGGGACATGGAGGGAACATGAACAATTTGGAAAAAGAGATGTTCAAGCTTGTATTGGTCTAGCATGTAAGAAAGTTATGGGTCATTGTGTCTCCTATGGTGGGTGACACATGAACAAATGGTTAAGCACAAAGCATCTTGCTCATCATGACTCTATTTTGGTCAAAATGTTTTGGTCTGAGCAAAATAGCCCACAACACTTCTTACTACATTCTGGTCAACATGATTGGTCGTGAAGCCTCCTCATATGAAAGATTATCTTTCTTTAATCCTATCCCACATGCCAAATAATACTTACGTTGATGCAATTAATACTGAACTAAATGAAAGGAAGCAACAAAAATTTAAATAAAGAAGCATCTCTATGAAATGAAAAAAATATTATAGATTTAGAAACATATCTTATATCCTTTTTCTAACATGGTATCAGAGCATTGCAGCAGCACGCTGCTTCAAGCGACGGTGTTTTCCTCACTTAACGATGGCTAATACATCTTCCTTCTTCACCATCGTAGCCTCTAAAATCCCTAGGATGTTGTGACATCTTCCATAGTCGCTTCCCTCTACAGTAGCAGCAGCTACTGCTTCCCTCTACCGCAGTAGCTTTCGCTGCCGCTTCCCGCTTCCCGCTTCCCTCTGCAGTAGCAACAGCAGCTGCTTCCTCTATCGCAGCAACTTTCGCTACTGCTTCCCTTTGCATTGAGGCCGACGGAGCTCTTCCACTATACACCTAATTGCTGTAGATTTCTTGTAGATTTCTCCCGCTGTAGCTTCCTTGAGCATCACTGCAGATTTCTTTAGCATTGTTGTAGCTTCCTCATCTGCTGTAGCTTTTGTCGCAATCGTAGCCGCAACATCGCCGCAGCTTCCTCCAGTGCTTCCTCATCTGCAGTAGTCTTCAGCAGTTGCAGCAGCTTCTATAGCCATAGCAGCTTTTGCAGCCACAGCAACTAGGGAGGGGGGAGGGGGGGTGGTGTGTATGCTGGGATTTCTTCGTTATCTTCTTCTAATATTCTAGTTCCTATTTCTGTAGGAACTCATAGTTCTTCTCCTACAGGGCTTATCTCCATCAATGCTGCCATGCTAATCCCTTTCAAGTTATTAAAGGGTGGCAACTATGCGTCCTAACGGGTTCAACTTTCTAATCTCTTATTTGGATATGACTTACTAGACTATGTTGATGGCTCTTTCAGTTGTCCACCAGCCATGCTCAACTTCCCCAGAGAACCTAGTCTAGTATCTAATTCAGCTCACAAACTATAGCTGCGTCAAGATCGTCTCATCCTCCAAGCTATTCAAGCCTTAGTTGCTGGATCCGTCGCTCCATTGATTTCTGCATGTGTGATTGCTACCGATGCATGGTCTAAACTGTAAACAACCTTGGCGAATCATTCACGTACTCGCAAGCTTAGTCTTCTATCCAAGTTGATGGTGACCAAATAAAAAGGAAGTACTATCACTAATTATCTACAAAATATCAAAGTTATCATCGATAACTTGGCTTTGATAGGTCATTCCCTATGTGACGAGAAGATCATCATCCAAACCCTAAATGGTCTTGGAGATGACTACAAGGAATTAACAACTGCAATTCGGACACGCGACTTGTCAGTCTCCTTTGAAGAACTATATGACGAGTTGATTGACAATGAGATGTATTTAAAGCATGCGAACAAACTGCTCGGACCGTCTATCACAGCTTAAGTCAGTCATAAGTCTAAGAGGAAGAACACTCGGTACCCTCCGAACATCACCAAAGGTATTCTTGATCCTATGGGTCCCATCAAACACTCCCCTTATCCTCCTAATCATAACTTCTCGCAAAGTGGCAACTCTAATACTTGTCCGCCTTGGCATCCTACCCTTTCAAGCCAACAACGATGGGCCATCTGCTAGTTGTGTGATAAAATTGGACACTCCACTAAAGTTTGTCGGTCTCGACCCTGCCTTCCTGCTCCGTCACACTGGCCTCAGGAAAATCTCCTCACTACTTCGATGACTAGCCAGCTCAACTGGATTATGGACTTTGGCGTCTCCCATCATATCACCTCTGATCTTCAGAATTTGTCTCTCTACAATCCCTATGGTGGCGATTAAGATATCATCATCGGTGATAGTAAAAGCCTTCCTATAACTCAAACTGGTTCCACAATGCTTACTTTTGATACTACCACATTTACACTCGATGATGTTTTATGTGCCCCTAATATTAAACGCAACCCCATTTTTGTTTCTCAATTTTGTAAACTTCAATTGAATTCTTTCCTAATTCCTTTCTTGTTAAAGACTTAGCACATGGGCATCCTTGGTCCAAGGCCCAAATAGAGGCAACATTTACGAATGGTCGTCAGCTCCACAAATAACCCAGCCCACTATTCATTCTTCCATTGTGGCTCCAGTTGATATGTGGTATCGTCGTCTTGGTCATCCCTCGTCTTTGAAACTACTATCTACCTTATTAATAGAATGCCTATGCCAGTCTTACAATACTAGTCCCCCTTTGACACAATATTTCATAAACTCAGAGTATTTGTTTGTCTATGTTATCCATAGTTGCGTCTCTATGCCTCTCATAGGTTAACATCATGATCTAATCCTTACATTTTTATAGGTTACTCTCTTGAACATAATGCTTTCCGTTGCTATAATCTCCACACTCATAAAATTTTTATATCACGTTATGTTATTTTTGTTGAGTCTGTCTTTCCTTTTCAAAACCATACCTCTCCTACCATGTAGACTACCTCATTAATCATTCCTCATTGGAGTATACCTCCGATCTAATCGGACGAGCCTCCCATGACATCGTCCAGTTCCTCCTTTGGTGATCCACACTATTCCACTCCTTCGGTTCAGCAGTTGCCCATTCCCTCCATTCCTACACCACTTCTTTCTTCTCTGACTATTGGAGTACTTAGTTCAGGATCATAATTGTTATCTTTACCTCCTTCTCGGCCAAGTGACCCTGACGTACCTCCACCTAACCCAGCCTGTGTTAATGACTCTCAACCGCTTCTTCCAACAACATAACTTCACGGTCCCATAGTCTCTAGCCATCCTATGACCACACGCTCTAAGAGTGGTATTTTCAAACCGCGTCAGGTCCTTGATCTTCATGTTATCATAGATTCCTTATCCACCACCGTTGAATCCACCACCTTCACTCAAGCCCAAAAATCTCTGCATTGGCATACCGCCACGTATGAGGAATATAATGCCCTCCTCCATAACTCAACATGGGATTTAGTACCCTTTCATCATATACAAAACATCATCGGGTATAAATAGATTTTTCGAGTTAAGTGGGACCTCGATGGCTCTATTGCCCGATATAAGGCATGCCTTGTCGCCAAAGGGTTTCATTAAAGACTTGGAGTTGACTTCACTGAGACATTTAATCCCATTATTAAGCCTACTACAATCAGACTTATCCTGAGTCTAGCCACCACTAAGGGCTAGCAATTATGTCAATTGGATGTTAATAATGTCTTTTCATATGGGACTTTAACTGAAGATGTTTTTATACAACAACCTCCTGGTTTCACTCATCCTCAATATCTAAGGCATGTCTACAAACTTCGAAAAGCTATTTATGGATTTCGTCAGGCTCCAAGAGCTTGGTACACTGAACTTGGCTCTTTTCTGACTTCAGTTGGCTTTCTCAACTCCAAATCTGATTCCTCGTTATTTTTACGACAACTCCATAGCAACACAATATATATTCTAGTAAATGTGGATGACGTCATTATCATAGGCAACAACCCCATAGAAATCCAAGTGTTCATGAAACAATTGGCAGATCGATTCTCGCTCAAAGATCTACGACCTCTGAACTACTTTTTAGGTGTAGAGACTACATTCACATCTTCTGATCTCTTTCTGTCATAAAGAAAGTACATTCAAGATTTATTATACAAAACAAACATGCAGGATGTAAATGTGGTTACAACTCCTCTATCTGCTAGTAGCTATCTCAAATTATCTGATGAAAGTCCTACTACGGAACCTACTCAATATCAACAAGTCATTAGTTCTCTACAGTACTTAGCTTTCACCCGTCTTGATATCTTATTTGCAGTCAACAAATTATCACAGTTTATGTGGAGGCCGTCTACTATGCACTGATCTGTGGTCAAACGAATCCTACGATATCTTAAGGAGACTCTCAATCATGGTCTCTTTCTTCATAAACACTCTCCACTTCAGCTTCATGTCTTTACCGACACTGATTGGGCAGACAACTTTGATAATAGAACATTCACATCGGGGTATATTATCTTCCTTGGCGCATACAATCAGTTGGAGTTCTAAGAAGCAAAAGACAGTCACACGGTCTACAACTGAAGCTGAATACCGTGCCATCGTCATTGCCACTGCAGAACTCAATTAGGTCATAAATCTGCTTAAAGAACTCAACATCAACTCTACTCCTATAATATATTATGAAAATGTCGGAACTACCTATCTATGCGCTAATCCGGTGTTCCACTCTCGCATGAAACATATTACTATCAACTTTCATTTTGTGCGAGATCAAGTTATTTGCTATCAACTACGAGTTTCTCATGTTCATTCGGCTGATCAGTTAGCTGACTCACTCACGAAGTCTCTCGCTCGTCAACTTTTTACATTACATCGATTCAAGATTGGTATTCTTGATAGGAGCACCATCTTGCGGGGGCATGATAGTAGATAAGATTTTCCTAACTATATGAGAAAATCTTTTTACTCTATTGAGGAAAATCCTCTAATCTATTGAAGAAAATCCTCCCTCCAGAGGGATATGTTAATGCAAATAACTAGTTTCTTTCTCTGTCCTTTTTCTTAGCAATTACCTCCTTAGAAGCAGCCATAAAATAGAATGGAACAAAGTCAACGACGTGGAACTCATCCTTAGAGGCTATGCAAGACAAGGACGATGGAATAGAAAAATAATAATAATAATAATAATAATAATAATAATAATAATAATAATAATAATAATAATAATAATTATTATTATTATTATTATTATTATTATTATTATTATTATCGTCGTGGGTGGGTGGGTCACGGCTGTTCCTCCGATCATCGACGTAAACCAACTCCGCAAGAAGACGCGTCATGTGCTGAAACATTTGCCGCGCGCGGCGTGGAAATTGGGACCGCGACTATGATTATGACAACCAAAAAGTGTACTACTATCTGTATAGCCTCCTCCTGAGACCACCAACTCAATTGGGTTGTAACAACGTAAGCTTCCCCGTGTGTACGGGGAGTCGATGTTGCAGATGGAGGACAATCCAAGCTGGCTCGACACTCACTGAGTTGCTCTTTCTCGCTCTTGGGGGACACCCCACCCACCAGCTACACGCACTCTTGCTTCATTTCATGATACATAGGAATCACAATCAGATTAAATTACCACCACTAGCATCATTGCACCAATAAAGTCCTTCGGTTCTTCATAATCTATCTCATATTGCATATAATCGGCATACACCCACAACTTTCAAGTACACGAGTGGTCGGTAGCTAAACAAGATTTGGAACGATGAAGACAAAAATCCTTGCGAGGATGTTTCCTCGCCGACTCTAATATAAATAGCACTCCATGAGACACTCAAATCTCTCAGCATCAAATGGCACAGCAGAAGCACGTCAGGACAGGCCGGAGAAGATGCTACCGAATCGAAGGTCGCAAGCTGTTGGTCCGCCGACTGCGTGTGAGGCTCTTCAGCTTCTTCCATCGATGCCTGCAAGCGCTGAAGAAAGGCTCGAAGGAAGGTGGCGACCGGGAATTCAAGCAGCAGCAGCAGCAGCAGCACCGTTCGTGGCGCAGATCCAACTCGTTCTACGCCGAGGCGATAGCAGATTGCTTGGAGTTCATAAAGAGAACAAAGACTGACAATGGGTGATCGCTCGGTGAGTCAACAACTCGTGCATGAAGATTTACAAGTGGAAACGGTGCATTCCAAGGATCGTATACGCTTTGTTTTGGTTATCTACTGAAGTAGGGGGTTGGCTGCTATCAGCATTTCGTATGCTTCTATGGTTTTTCTTCCATTATTCTGCAACTCCAGTAATCCGAGTTCTAAAGTGTACAAACTGAGTTCCTTCTTGTAGAGCGATAGTAGACAAACTGTGATAAGGCCTAAATTAAAACTGTGACAAGACAACATTATTATTCTTGTAGCAATAATAATAAAAAGTGAAGAGATTTTAAAAAATAAAAAAACTCATATATTAATACTAAATTTAAACTTAAAAAAATCGATAAAAGATATTATATATGATATGACTATTTAGTTTAACATTAGTTGAGGAGTATGGTAATGAAGGGCTCGTAAGTTCGTCAGATATCCCTTACTCGGAGGCGAGCCTATGGATTATATCAATGATCGATCGACCAAATGATCGTTTATTAGATCGGCATTAGAAGGAGGGTCCGATGCTTGCACCTCGATCGAACAAACTCATTTTATCATATTCTCTTTTCACTATATATGACATATTCATATAATAATTAGATCTGAAGGTTCCATTCTTTAAAAGGAGTTGGAATATGTCCTCCACAAATACTTGGGATAAAAAAAATATCTTTATCTTAAAAAAAAAATTGGTTCTAGAAATTTAAAAATGTTTACAAATTTAACAAAATGTTGTTCTTTCCTGACACAAAAAAAGATTGAGAAAAGAATGCAACAATTCGAACAATGATATTTTTCTCACCGACTGACTACCAACTTGATTTGGACAACCTGTTGCTCGTCCATTAATGCTACAGTGGATGCCACCAAAGAGACATTTCCAAGTTTAGGAATGACAGATATATTTTGCTTATCCACTCCACCGTGTTCGCACTGATGACTCTAATAATTGGCGGATGGTACTACAAAACCTGCTTATGCGCCTAAACCCAGCCGTCGTCGCAAGTGTTAGAATGATGTCTGTCCGCAATAGGAAAGACTTAGGTTACCTTCCAAGAAAACAACTCTTAGAGAGACAGTGATGATAAGCAACCAAAAAGAAACAAAGAGAACAAAAAGTCCAGTGCATAAGGTCTTGCCAGTGTTGGTCTTAAGAGGGTAAAATCCTCTCCCCAAGGCTACAGAAACAATGTTTAAACCTGGAGGACTCTCCGGAGATGCCTGTAATCTACACCAAAATAGATGAAAGATGAGAAACGAGAGGTTTAGAGGAAAGCTGATTCTATCATTCATGTTTATATGCTCTCTATACCTTATATTATTTATTGGATCACGAAACATATTTTTAATATATTATTTTATGATTTTTTCCTAACACAAAGTATATAAAATTATTTTTAATTTATTTCTCAGCATCCCTTCCTACTTAATTTCCTCACTATGTGTTCTTATATGCATAGAGCTCTAGCAAGTTTAGTTGATGACATTGAGTTATAGCTCAAGCTTAATCATCCCAATCTTTTTATACACTTGATATATTCTTTCTAACTCATTTATTCTCGTGGTATATCTTATACAAGAGTTGTTATCGATAGCTCCTCATTATACATTGGCATACACATTGCCCTTTATGAGGTTTTTACGATCCCTTGTTTGCTCAGTTGCAACCCTTCTTAAGTTTGTTAAGCTTATCTTTATCTTTACTTCAATTGCTTGATGATCGAGACCCCCTAATATACTCCTAATATAATGGTCCTTACAATGACTATTCATCATTACACGATTTTGACCTTTTAAATCGATTACCTTGGCTTCCCTTATTTTTCGGATGACATAACATTTCAAAGATTGAGAGTATCTATTTCTTCAGGGCTTCCCTCATTATATATGATTTATTGCATAAGAAGCATCGTAAGACATTTAAAATATGAATTAAAATTATTCTTTGACAAAAAAAAAACTATCGGTTTTTGATAGCAACTAAGATTTCCCTAACTACATGAGGAAATATCGTAGTTCTATTAAGGAAAATCCTCCATTCTAATGTGTATAAATAGGAAGCACCATATCAAATACAAAATTAACATATTCTTCATTTCACTCTTAACATGTTATCAAGGGAAATCTTAGCTACTACCAGTTTTAGTTAAAACCATAAGCTCTTAGGATTCAAAAACCCTTGAGCTCAATCCTCGAATCTCAAAATCAAGACCTCCAATATTAGGTTTCTAGAAATTTTATATTTCGGTAGAGACGTAATTGCATGTCAACTAATCATTACTAGTAAGTTGAAGAAAATTGCATGTCAACCTCCATTAGTTTCTTATATGTGATGGGATATAAAGTGAAACTAAACTTTTGTATATGAACAAATATTAGAAGGTCATAATACGCAGCGGAATTAAATGGAATCACAATCAAATAAAACACGTAAATATATGTGAAAAATCCCTCCAATGTGAAGGGTAAAAACCATGGGGCAAACTAGAGATAATCCACTATAAGAATAATGAATATACAAATCTCAATCTCTTGCCCAAAACCCTAGTAACAATCACAAGAGAATAACTAGGATACAAGGATCATGTCACTATACACAATATCTAAATTCTCCCTAAGTAATCACAGTAAGAATCTACTATAGATTTGATCTAACCTGAAATGAGAATATTGCCTAGATGATTGTGAATAGCCTCTTTGCGTTGTCATTATTTTCTTTCTTTTCTTTCTCTTGTTTTCTACCTTTTTCTTGTCTTTTTTGAATCAAGATGCTGCTGCAAAGATCTCCCCTTGTTGTTGCAGTTTTCTACCTCATTGTTGCCCTTTTTTTGTCTTAAAAAACGTAACCCCCGCACCCCATAACTTTTGATTTAGAGTTAGATCAAAGAGGATGGGCTGTGGGCTAATAAAACCTAAGACTGAACATATGGGTTGTCAGCCCAACAGTATAGAGATCGAACATATTGATGATTCACATCCACAGGTCGGTTGAAGGTACTAAAAAAGTGGGTATATAATGTGGAGGAACCCAACAAGTCGGGTTATTATGGATATAGCACAGTTCAAGACATACCGTTAAAAGCATCTCTTTGTTTAGGAGCAACAAATAGCAATGATGTAATTGGGTAACCTCGAAACGTTAATAAATGGGCATATGATGTGAGATTGTGACTTGTAAATCTATTATGACAACAACATCAAACTTTGTTATGATGGAGAGATTTAATTAAGTCTCCATGAAACTGAGGATGACTCAATGTGACTTGCAAATTCGCGTACATGCTGTATATAAAACCTTAGTTCAGTTTTCAAGTTTTTAGAAGATAGATAGCAAAAATTTATTAGTGAGAATGGGTTTTAGTTGTACTCTTTTGTATCACCATTAAAGCTGGAGCTCCTCAGCTTTAACACCCACCTAAATGAGAGAGAGAGAGAGAGAGAGGGAGTAAATAAGATTCAAAGAAGATAACATTTGGAAGCCACAAATATCATGCTTTTAAAGTAGGTGGGAAAGTGGGGCTTACTTTTATGACGGGGGTAGAAACCTTCTTTCTAGAATTGTACTTGGAAAAAGATGAAAGCAGACATGAGAATCTCGCAGCATGCTGTTGAACATCTTATGCTCAGTTCGCCTTCCATGCCCTATAAATGGCAACAGAACTTGTACACCCCTTCTCGGATTTAACACTGCCTCCTAATTTGACAGACCACACCCATCCCCATCAAGACTAGGCTTTCTGCAGGTGGCTGTGGCCAAAAGCAAGCTTGCATGCACAAACCTCACTCACTAACCCACATCCAAACGTTGGAACACAAACCAAAAGAAATGAAAGCACCAAACGTCCTGCGGATGATATCAGTTAAGAATGGTTTGAATGGTCTACATAGGAACTGTCTAAATAGGAGGAGCATGGCTGTGGTACAACAGGGAGACCCTACGAGCATGCAACAGAAGAACAATGTCCACAACACAGAGAATGACATCAAATGACAGAAAGAAAACAAAAAAAATGTAAATGACTGCCGGTACTCACTTGTGTTATTACATGCAAACTGAAGCTACTTAGTTCGGGAAGCATTCTTCAAGCAGTCCCTTCTGCTCCTCTCTCTCCCAACTCTTTCCTTTGTTCCATATAAGAACATGCCTCCGATGACACGATCATCACCAACGGAATCAGAAAAGTGGTTCAAAGAAACCATCTTCGAATCCACACCCAAAATGATCGGAAAGAAAAAGTATGAACCCCATTTAATCTTCTTCTTCTTCTTCTTTGATGGTAGTGTGTATATAACGGACATCAATTAGCAGTAGTAGTAGACTCCTTGTGGAATCAAAACGGTGGACGAACACCACCACCCCACCCATATGGATCACCCGGAAGCTGATAATTCCCCATGTTTCCCCCACCCAAAGTGTAGAAAGGAACGCCGCCGGCACCGACTCCACCGCCACCTCCTTCACCGCCACTGACGGTAACACCTGACGACTGCGAAACCACTGGTTGCTGCCCCTCGACCGCCGCTGCCACTTCCTCCTCGATTTCTAACGGCAACCGCTCGTACATGGCATTTGCAAACGATGCCGCCATCAGCACCACCGGGCCCGCCGCCACCAGAGGGCCAACGACACTGCCCCCGATTACCTGCCCTTGCCCTCCAGAGAGAAATATGGTCAAGCCCCCGGCGCCAGGTGGCGCTGGCGGCGGGAGGACGGTCCCCGTCAGCGAGAGGATCTCGAACCTACCCCTGAGAGTCGCAACCACGCTTCCCGGCGGCAGCGCCCCGGGCTGGCGGATTGCGACGTTGACGACAGCGCCGGAGCCGCTGAGGACGGAGACACCACGGCCGCGCCGCCGGGCGTAGTCAGTGACGCACTCGACTACGTCGGAGCCGCCGACCACCTCGAGCACGTGGGAGTGGAGGGAGTTGGGGCTGTCGCGCGTGACGATAATAGGCGGCTTTGGCTTGTTTTTGGAGCCCGGGGGCCGGCCGCGGGGGCGTCGGACGGGGCCTCCCACCGCTGCGGAGGTGGAGGGTTGATCGCCGTCGCCTTCACCCAGGTCCGCCGAAAGATTTGGGCTTTCTTCCGAGGAAGGCTTGGATTCCTCGGGTGGGATGTGGGTCGATGGCGCAGCAGGCTGTTGCGGTGGGCCGAGAAGGTGATGGAGGTAGCGAGAAGAGCCTCCGCTGCCGCCGCCGGGCTCCATTCCGGCCATTGCCGCCGCATCTGCTCTCTCCCACCACTTGTTTGCCAGCTTCTTTTCTTCCCTTCTCCTCTCTGGAAAGTTTAGAACCTCTTCTTGTGTGGAATTATCCAAAGAACCAAGAAAGAATGATTTGGTTCCATCTACATATAAGAAGCACATGAGAAGCAACTCAAAACGAGAAGAAGCTTGAGAACCCAAAGCAGCAGGTTTTGGTGCTATTTTCATCAGAATATATACTGACCTGAGAGTTGAATCCTACACCACCACCACCTTCCACCGATCACAACCCAATACCAATCGAGGAAGTCAATTAGATCTTCTCAAGAACTGTTGTCCAGGGAACCATTTTCTTGCCGTATAACAACTCCTCTTCAGCAGAAGGGCGGAAGGAAGAACATCGACCTTCTGTGGAAAGACCGAGAGGCAGAGCAGACTGCTGCTTTTGTGATATCTTTAGGAAATGTTGGGGCAAGCGGTAGGATCTCCTTTTACTATCCTTTGACCAGAAAGATGAGCCGGTCTGAGTGAGATCTGGATGGGTGTAGGGGAACTCTGATAAGAGACACAGATGTCAATGAGAAGTGTGCATACGTAAAAATTAATATATTAAAAGCAGATGCATTGGCCATTTAGAGAGAGAGAGAGAGTGTGTGTGTGTGGCCATTGTACTGTAGATATAGGATGCATTGGAAGCATGCAGAAAGCCAAACTTTTATTTCACGAGTGCAGCCTTTTGTATCATATTGAACAAAACTACACACCATTTGGACTTTGGAGCTGCTATTTCTAATAACTGCAGTGATGTTATTACATTGTTCTTTCTTATAAATACTACTACCTCTGTCATGTGTTATATATATATATACATATATGTATATATATATATATATATATATATATATATATATATATACACACACATATACTGTGATATCTTTGGTGGGTTCAGGTGGCTCTTCAGGAACAATCATATGAACAACCTTGTCCTCCAAGGAATGCTGTGGCATCCATTTAAGGGTTTACTTGTTAAGCAAGGAAAAAAAAAGTGCATACTCATTTAATTAGTGATTAGATACCTTTTTTGTTTCTCAATTCATTTTATCGCTTTCAATGACTTCGGTAGAACATGTTCTTCATCCTTGCCTACTGCAAATAATGCAAGAGCCTCTCCAAGATAGAGGAGGATCTGTACTCCTCCAATGGAATGATTGATGGTAAAGAACTTTCACACACCATTTCGCTCCTAGCCCTTCGTTTCCAGCGGTAACCCTTATCCAACAACAAAATAACTTATAGGTAGACTTCTCTCCCAAACGAAAGGATAGAATGGTTGCGGTGTAGTCACACACTTTACACAACGAAAGGATAGAATGATGCAAGGCTGATCGCCAGATCGTCATCAAGTACACAACCCTAACTCGACTGACATACGACAAAAGACTCATGAAGGTGGAGATGCGCAAGTGTTTCTTGATGTTCACAATTTTTTCTGCCAAGATTCACGGTTGTAGAGGCAATGATGGAAAGAGGCGACCAGGAGCAAGTCGAACAATGAAGACAACATTTGCTTACAGACCCAGGAGACAAGAAGAAGCCTCCTGTTAAATCACACTCAGAATTGCCTGGCTTCTTCTAATCCAATTCTATTTTATATTACTGAACAAGTCCATGAATAAAATGGCCGGAGGACCTACCTACACTTCGGTTTGACCAAACCAAGCGGGCAGGCCGCTCAGTTGCCGTCGGCGGGTCAGACGGACGATTTCTATCTACACGTCTGTCAGACACGTAAAATGTGATGGATGAAGCTTAATTAGCAACGCCTCAGTCAGACAATTCCGTTGACCGAAACATGGGCACGTCATGTATATCGAACCTCTTCTTTCTGCATGAGTCTTGAATTATCTGTTTGTGTACTAATTGGGAGAGGAAGAGTTATCTGCGTCCATGATCGAGGCACCGAGCATATATGGGTTAGGCAAATGAATTATTATGCTACTGTCAATGATGCTTCCAACAACTGGAGAACATCGTAACATGATAGGGTTAATTATTGTGGAGATTGTGTTGTTGAAGCTTTAGGGTTTTGGCTTCCAGCTTCTGATATGTAAATATTGGACAGTAGCTGAGCTATAAAAATAAGGAGCTTCAGATCTGGCAGCAGTTGGGATGCTTAAAGTAATCGTTAACAAGTAATGGATGCCAAAGCATATAGAAAAAGGGCAATAGGCATTAGTTAATTACCGACTGTCGAGAGATGCTGTCCTCCTCACGCGCGCCTTGTCGTTGTATCAGTTTTGTTCTCTGTTTCTTGCGTACACCCAAACTGAGCCAGCGTGGGGTGTCACTACCCATTGTCACAAACTACAATGCCGGTGGCGAGACTCGAGGACAACTCCACGAAGCATTCGGTAACTTTATTCTACCGAGACCATTTTAATCATGCACCCCATAAGATTCCCTCTCGAACATCACATGCTAAAGGTCAACTACATTAAGATTGGCTGAGTACTTGATGTAAACTGCACATGAGCAGCAGCAGCAGCAGCTCAGGACTGTGGCCCAAGCTTACGTTTTGACCTGACTTCAACTCTACCACCTCTTCTGACAGGAACCATAGCAAGTCCATGTTCATGTTGTTGCTTCTCATTAGTTGATTTTGATGCTGGGAAAGAGGATGAGAAGGGCAAAGGCGTAAGGTTGACGAAGGGGTGCATATACGTGAGCTAAATAATCCATAGGAATAAGTTGGCTTACCGCGGTCGGTGTGGCGATGATGCATTGTGATGGGTGGTGGGGACGCCATGTGCACCCCAGTGGCCATTCTCGTCGTGCTCCCCTCCAATCCATTGCACGCATCCAAATACCATCCCCATAACTTTCATCAGTCTGACCTTAACCTGATGATTAATCATTGTTTATTCAAAGTAGATGGATTGGAATGGTTGCAGCCTGTTCGTGATCTATCATGGGGTCTTCATCGAAAGCTTTCTTTTGCAACTTGCAGTATGCATATACTCTCTCTCTCTCTCTTTACGTCTCTCTCTCGCGTAAAGCGAAGAACCGGATGGCCCTTTATCCATGGTGGATGCGTTGGCCGGTCCATTTACTTGAACACGCATCTGCCCTCCAATTTAGTGATCTCAGAAGCATCAAATTAACTGCCTCTGACCTTTATTTAGATTGATTGGATCTGTTGGAGTGGGAGAGGAGAGGAGATTTTTAAAATTAAAATAAATCATATAGATTAATAATAAAAATATATTAAAAAATCGACTTAAGAAATAAATCAATATGTATTTATAAAAATAATCAATATCTCTTCTTCAAACCAAAACCTTGAAACTCAATATGTATCTATCAAAATAAATCATAATTCATAAGGAATTTTAATTTAATTAGAACTCTCTCAATCCTAACAATCTTCACCTTAGTGAGTATTTTTTATCTCCTATAGAAATTGAATCATTGACTTGAAGAATTCACCATAGCTAAACAAACTAAATTGGTTCATGGTCCAATATTTGATTGTGATAAGCCCAATCTTATGTAGTTGAAATTAAATCAATGATATTACTTGATTCTCGAGAGATACCTCTATCTCACTGTGTTACTACTAGTAAGATTTTTTCTTCTATAATCATTTGCATTCTAAAAGCTATGAATAGTATCTTTCATTTTATGAATCGCAAACAAAGCTCGCTATTATAAGTATCTATCATCCCTAACTCAACTTACTAATCATTTTGTCATTCAATGAATCGCAAACAAAGCGCATGATCTCCACCATGGAATCATCATGCAAACTCAACTTACTAATCATTTTGTCATTCAATGAATCAAAATAATCATTCTGAGTGCTAACATAAGTAACAAAAAAGAAATCTAAAAAGTAATTCTTCTAGAAAGATGCATCATTACCTTTGCATTTATAGGAATATTCTGAGTGTAAACATAAGTAATAAACATAAGTAACAAACATTTTAATTTTTACCTTATTCAGAATGCAAACATAAGTAACAAACGTTTTGATTATTCTGAGTGCAAACATAAGTAACAAACATTTTGATTTTTCCCTTATCGACGTGCATGATCTCCACCATAGATGCATCATGCAAACTCAACTTACTAATCATCTTGTCATTCAATAAATCAAAATAATCATTCTAAGTACAAACATAAGTAACAAAAATAAATCTAAAAAACAATTCTTCTAAAAAGATGCATCAATTCTTCAAGAAATATTGTGAGGATATTTCTATCACAATATAGTATTTATAGACCTCTTCTTCCTATTTCTTTTTCTGTAGATAATTTCAACTAATATGTTAGTACTTTGCATTTATAACACTAAACATCATTCAAAGACCTACCACAGTGAGACTCACCTTTGATAGAAAATCCTTCTTATCAACATACACCCTTACCAACTATTGTCTCACCATTCATATTCCCAAATTTATCCTATTTCCTAATAGCAGGAGACACTAAAGCTTCTTCAACTTATTTTAGAGATTCAATATCCTTCTCAATAAGTAAGAAGTTGATGAGCAAATTTATCCTATTTCCTAATAGCAGGAGTTGATGAGCAAAGTAAGAAGCAATAAGGTTTATCTTTTCATCAATCTTCACATCAATTTGTTTTCAGTTGATCCAATATTCTTTTTGTTAGGACCAAGTCGACACTAGGGGGGTAACTGATCCAATATTCTTTTTGTTAGGACCAAGTCGGCACTTAGGGGGAGGGGATGGGTGCGGGGTGAATTAGTGCTTATAATAAAATCATGCCGGTTTAAAAATTCTCGTTCGATGAAAACCGATCGAAAAAATGTTAACTTGAAAACTCGTTCATAAGTGTACTGAAAGAAAGAAATTAAGTTATAATGTGAGAATGAAAAGCAAAACAGAAATGCAAACCAGATTTATAGTGGTTCGGTCATTGTAACCTATATCCACTCCTGATTCCTATTCACTCGAGGCCATCAGCTTTCACTAATAGTTTTCCTTCAATGGGTGAAGAGCAACTACCCTCTTATAATTCTTTCTCCTTTTTACAGGTTTAGGAGAGAACATTTACACTTCTCTTTTTTACACTTAGACCTCATTTTTCCTTTTAGAAGAACTTCTAAATACTAGGAAGAGGTGACTCTATACTAAGAGAGATTTACAACTTTTTTCACAAAGATTCTTTCCCTCTTTTTTAACACAATTTTGTACTCTACCAAGCAGAAATATCTGGGGTATTTATAAACCCCAAATAACTTTAAAAATAGAGCAGAAAAAGGTCTTATCCCGCGTTACCGGGTACTAGCGATACCATCGTCTATGCTTGGCGGTACTACCGCCTATAGCATTGACACTAAGTGGTATCACCACCTAATCTGCTGGTACTATTGCTTGACAAAGCCTCAGAGACTAGGCTCTGATGGCACTACCGCCTAGCAACATTAACTACCGACGGTACCACTACCCAGTCTGGACGGTACCACTACCCAGACCTCCTAGGAGGCTGAGCCTCAAGTAGTTCTACCGCCCACCCGGGATGGTGCCGCCGCCTAGTATGGCTCCAAGTGGTTAAGTGGGTCATCCATTTGGCCCAACTCAGCCCTAACTTAGGCCCAATGGCCCCCTAATTGAGTTGGCCTAATTCCAACCCAATTATAACTTAAAACTACTTTGATAGATAATTATTACAAAGCATTAATCTCATGTTATCTGGCATGTCATTGGTTCATCGGCGCTTCGTATAATCCTTCGCCGCATCATCCTCTCTTGTAGTCTTTTGCCCAATCGACATGTTGGCCTCCGCAACTCCAATCTCTTTGGCATAATATCCGCTCTTCTAGACTCATTGCCCGAACTCATGGCATGAAGCTTTTTGTTGACATGTCGACCGATCCTCCGGCTCGACATCTAATCTTCTGACATGTTCCACTCTGACCCAACATTAATTTTTCCTACCTTAATTATCTCTTCATGATGGAAGCGAGTCCTACATCACTCAAAATACAGATTAGATCATAAACTCTATTAATTGATTTCATCATCAAAATTCGAGATTTAACAATCTCTCCCTTTTTGATGATGACAACCAACTGATGACAGAGTTTAAACCAAACTCTCCCTATCAATATGCCATATTGATAAAAATGTAAATTCAGACATAAATTATCAATCCAAGCAACATGTCATCATTCAATACATAATCAAAATTTCAATACATCATTCCATGCATGATCGTCATCATAACTCCTCCCCCTTTGTTATCAATAAAAAGGAGAAGTGCAACTAGCAAGTTTTTAAAATATAATTTCAAATCATTGTATTATAAACATAATTTCAAGTTTTTGAAACATCATTACATATATCATCATTCTAGCTAGCATGTCTTTTAGATATGAAAGTTAACAAAACTTTTGCATCTTTTAAGATGTGCAAGATAACATGTTTTCTTTTCTTTGCGATGTTCAAGCTAGCAAATTTTTTGAAAAAGAATGTAAGATTTACATCATTTTAGAACATGCAAGCTAGCAAATTTTACATCATTTTAGAGTATGCAAGCTAGCAAGTTTGCTTTTCTTTGTGATGTGCAAACTAGCGTGATTTGCCTCTTCTTGAATTGTGCAAGTTAGCAAATTTTGGTTCTCTTTTGAGATGTGTACACTAGCAATTCTTTCTCCTCCTTTGTCATTGGCAAAAAGTGTTGAATCTCGTATTTTGATGATGAAACTACTTGATATATGTTTATGATTTAATCTATGTTTTGAGTGACGCAGGATGCTTCGATCAGGATGAGACAATTAAAGCAGGAAAATCATGTTGTACCAGAGGAACATGTCAGAAGATTGGACATCGGGCCGGTGGATCGGTCGACGTATCGACAGAAGGCTTCGGGCCGTGGACTCGGGCATCGGGCCAAGAAGAGCGAGTATTCTGCCAAGGATATCGGAGTTGCGGAGTCAACTGACCGGTTGGGAGGTCACAATTCTTTATTTAATTTATATTAATTTCCCTTCTACCATGAGATATGTTATTGCATACAAAGAAAGTTACAATATACAATAAAGATTTTAGTTTCTAGACGACAATGGTTAGTTTCAAAAAACTAAATCCTTATGCATAACGTTTAATTGATCATAATCTTTAAAGCAACTCACTCTTGTGATGAACAATTCATCCATCAACATATATTACTTCAATATTATAATTTTTTTTTACAAATAATCAAGTGTTGGCCCATCATGTTTCTAAGACAACTTCTCATTCCCCTGATGGTCTTCGTCCTCATAATGTCAATACAATTTTTTCCGGTAGCATCTGATGAGCTTGCTCCAACATCATCTTCAGCAATAGAAGAGTTGGCAAAAATCTTAGATCAGTAATAATAATTATTTATTTGTTTATAGTATTTAAAATAATATATGAACCAGCAATATTGTAGTTTTGATATTAAAACTAATGATAAATAATACAAAGTTCTACTAAATGTGGACCATATAGGAAATATGTTACGTGAAGTGTTATCTTCAATTCTTTTCATGCAAATCTAAAAGCTTGTTTCTTTTACTAATTTTGCTATATTCGACAATAGCTTTTATTGCTTCGTATGCTTGTTAAAATTTAGATCTTATTTCAAAATATTTTACTAATTGAATTAATTTTGTTCTTTAGCCATTGCTATCAAAGAGGCTATTGCTGGAGATGACATCAAATCATTCGATATAAAACCTTTTATCATTCCTCCTCTACATAATCCTGTAGTCCCTATACATCTATAGACTCATTGTCTTAATATCATAAACAATAAACTATAATGCATTATGTGTTGTCATTATTTTACTTCGAGATGAACTAAAAATTATTAAAATACAAGTCTCTCAAATATTATCGATAAAATTGAAATGGTTAAATGTGAGCTTATAGAAAAGATAACCCGAAATTTTAAATATAAACTTTCATCGATCAAAAGCAATTATCATAACAATCGGTTCTATGTTTTCTTGAAAAGAATGTCGGATATAACTATTAACACATATAATATAGTTATGTCATTATATTATATAATTGTTCCAATATAATGTATTGTTTCTCAATATTAGATAAATATATAGTCTATTGGCATAAATTGACAATTTGTAAGCGTGGGTTAGAGTTCCTATTTCCAATACAAAAGTAGACCAACACACAAAATCCTCACTCCATTATATTCTAATATTATTCTATGCTCTTATATTTTAGTAATGAATAACTTACATAGTAGTTAAATTAAAAAATTTTAATTTCAAGTCACAAGTTGGCAATGAGTCAAAACATTGCTATAAATAGAAAGTATAAATACCTTATTAGTTGCCAATGATAAACTATCATGAACCATTAAAATAAACTCATCATGAACTTTAAGTGATTATAATCTTAGAGTAGGCAAAACTAAAGTTTTGTAAAATCTTTATACAATTGTGTCGTTTTAGATTTTTATACAGTTTTGTCACTTCTTCACTTCTTCACTGGAATAAATATCATGTCATAACAGCTTAATAGTGTTATATAAACTATAAGTATCATGTTAAAAGATGATAATATTCTTAAAAAATATTTACTTTATGAATATAACAAGCATAGTTTATAAATTGTATGATGACACGATTCTTTGTTCAACTTTTATACATTTCACTTCTTCCATTTTATATATTATTAGATACTACGAAAGTTGCTATATACAATGAAGATTTCAGTTTATATAAAAAGTGTTAAAATAATATAGCCTTATGCATAAAATTCAATTGACCTTAATCTTTATATTACCTCACTCTTGTGATGAATAATTCATCCATTTACACATTACTTCAATAATATAAAATTTATTTTTTTTATGAATAATAAAATGTTAATCTATCACGTTTTGAAGATAACTTCTTATTAGCCTAACGATCTTCCTTCTTTTAACGACAATCTAATTTTTTACACTAGCATATAAAAAGATTGCTCCAACATTATCTTGAGAATTAGAATAGTC
>NC_025202.1:26723379-26756989 GCF_000313855.2 Musa acuminata subsp. malaccensis
ATACAATGACATACAGTCAGGGAGTGCACGTATATGATATGGCATGTAATGTTAGAGTGTATTTACATATTTTGATGTACGGTATGGAAGTATATGAATAGGTTACGATATCTGATGTAAGAGTTTAAGGATGTGCTAAAATTATCTACTACATGTACTATATCTACTCTTGATTAGACGCATTCTAATTTACTTTAAAGTAGAACTTTTACCTTTTTATTATGCATCTATCTTGTTACGCGATTATGTATTACTAAGAGGTCATAAGAAGATGAGTTCACCATTAAAGATTTTATGCATATGATTTCAAAGTGTTATACATGATATGATGCATACTTACCTAAATAAAATTTTAGAGACTTATACTTAGTTATCACTAATTATAGACTCTCTTTTGTCGGTAATGGACATTAGTACTCCATCCAAGTGATGGGTAGAGATGTGAATAGGTGTGAGCTTATGTCAATGTAAATAATAACATGTGGATATTTTTATTATATAAATCATAGACATAATATGTATATGTGCTTTTCTTTCAGTTAGATGTTTATAACTATGTACATGTCAAATATTACTGTGTACAAAAAAAATAATGTCATTTTATTTAGTAAGTTAACATGCTTCAAATTTATTTTTTAAACTAAAAGATGACATCTTAGTCCAGTCTTGTATTTAAGGTATATGTGAAATTAGGAGTAATATACTTCACGCATATAAAAGAATAATCATACATACACTACTTTGCTTTTCGATAAAAAACTATGATCTAAATGAGAACAAGAATAACTACACAAATATAAGTATTGAGTGATATTTCATTCTTGCTTTGGGAAAAGGATATTCTTGAGCTCGTAAACATAATTTGATTTGAAAAAATATATATAACTGGATGATTGTAACATATAAATATTATTATTAATTTTATTATATAAAAATATATTCATCACATCAAGTTGCTAAAGTTTCCAACTAAGATTTGCTACTATAGTAATTACCAATTAAACATATGTCATCTTGACTATAAGACTAAAGATTTCTTCATAAGCATCTCTATAATTTTAATATAACTCTCTTGTATTGAATTTTGCCTTATAGTATTTTATATTTTCATCTGACTTATATTTTACCTCATGGACTCATTTACAAGTAATTAAATCTACGTACATATGATTTGACATAAAGTCTCAAGTTCTATTATTAAGAAAAGCATTCATTTCTTCGTCCTCTTATTTCTTAAGACCTTTAACTTTATCAAAACAATTAGACTCAAAGATCATTAAAGAACATATGCTCACACTACCTCTATCTTGATAACAAGCTAGTTTAATAATATTCTTTTTTTAACCTTCTCAATGCTGGAACAACTTTCTCTTCACAAACATCATTAATACTGAGGTAGAGATAATTAGAGTGAAAACATATGAAGAGGTAGATGTATCAAAGTATTTGAACCATCAAAATGCTGGAACAAATTCTGTTTTCACAAACATCATTTATCTCCTTGTCACTTTGCTCTACCAAAAGAAAAAGATAAATAGTAGCGAGAACAAATGAATTCGATGAATTGAAATCTATATGAGAACTAGGTGACGATAAAAACTCAACCAATTAAAGGATTTAAACATATATCACTTTCACTATTGTGACTGATATTATCAAAAATAACTATTTATGAAGTATAGTTGGAAGAATCTTTGTCAAACACAACATCTTAAGATATCATGTACTAATGTGTTTATGGATTTATGTACTTCCATCCTCTCTTTCTTTTATCATAACTAATAAAGATATATTTTTTAGCTTTAGTATCAAGCTTACTTCTTCTTTAGTACGATATGTGAGTATAGTATAGAGAACCAAATATTACGAAATGTTTAACATTTGGTTTTCCTAGCTTATATAAAGACTTGTTGATTAGATTAAGAGTAGTCCAATTAATAACATAAGTTACACTTGTTATATCTATCAACCATAAGACCTTGGATAAATTCATTGCATAAAGCTAACACTTACACGTCATTATAAAATGTGAAATCTTTCATTTTGCTACATTATATTATTTTGGTGTATTTACAAAAGTGAGCTCATATTTGATGTCACACTATTTATAAAAAAAAAGAATTTATCAAAAGTAAACTCTATTAGATTTTATGGCCCTTTATAATTGGATAAGATATATAATATAACTAATTGAATTCTGATGAAATATTTTAGCCAATAGAATAGAAGTCCACTTAAAATAGGATTCCTTATGAGATAACCTTGATGGAAGGAAATCTCCTAATATCTTATTCTAGACACCCTGCTCTCGCCTATAAATATACAGGACCTCTAAGGACTGAACGTGTGCACGTCTCATAACAATCTTGGATTAAAGACGGTGCCTTGCAGATCGAACAGAGAACTTTAAACAGATGGCATCAAAAGGTACGCATCGTTAAACTATATCTAAGTATTTGATTTCAATCCTAGTTGGCAAAGCTACATCTCACAGCATGCATGTCACAACGCTGCATGCAGCAACCGTATGTGGGCATCACAATGCCCATGGGACGGTCGATCGCACGCAGACAAAACCCGTCCAAGCATCGACCGCATGAAGGCGACAGCCCCGACGGCAACCGCGCGTGGGAAGGCCGCGCCCATGCGGCGGCCGCGCACGGGCAGGAACCGCCGTAGCGACCGCGCGTAGAGGCAACGACAGCACGCGAGCAATGGCAGCCCCATGGCAATAGTGGTAGCGCGTAGGCTAGAACTGCCGCTGCGCCGCTCACGGGCAGTAACCGTCGCAACGACCGCACTCTGGCAGCAGCCGCAGCCAGCAGTGCACAAGCGGTAGTGGCCGCGCGCCGGCAGGGCATCCCCGTGGCAGTTGCAGCGCACGCAGATTAGGGTTTTTGGCATATTTATGGTTTTGCCCTCGAGGCTAGTTTTGTCAAATTATAGTTCTGCCCTTTACAAATTTAGTAATTCCAATTTATATCATGTGAACATATTTACAGTTTTACTCTAAAGAAATTGAAATTTTTAATTTATATTCTCAATTATAAAATTGATAAATATGATTCATTATAATTGTGATTGAATTTAATCATGATTATATTAGACTATTTCATTGGAATTAATCTTTGATTTAAAAATATATATAAATTATTATTTAGTTTTATAGTTTTATCATATGAATTATTAATTATACATGTGGTAAATAAAATCCAATTATTGTTCTTAGATATTCATTTGGTTATTCACATATATATATATTTAAAATTATGAAATAATATTTATATGAATGCATGATTTATATGTTATCATGATTATCATATGAGTTTTCTTTTACTGATTAATGTTCAATAATTATTATAGTTATTATTCTATTATTGAATTACTTAGCATTAATGTTCAATAATTATTATGGTTGTTATTTTATCGTTGAACTACTTAGCATTAATATTCAATAATTATTATGATCGTTATTTTATTATTAAACTACTTAGCATTAATGTTCAATAATTATTATAGTTGTTATTCTATTATTGAACTACTTAGCATAAATTAAAAAAAATTGATGAATATTATTTGTAATTTATCTCCAGTTTTATCTGGCTTGTAGTTGCCAAAGTGGCTTGAGATGATAAACTTTAGTAATGTGAATTAAATAAAAGTTTTATCATTTATAGGATATTTTAAATTATATT
Source organism: Musa acuminata subsp. malaccensis (assembly GCF_000313855.2). NCBI lineage: Eukaryota > Viridiplantae > Streptophyta > Magnoliopsida > Zingiberales > Musaceae > Musa > Musa acuminata. The sequence continues at coordinate 26,727,075 of NC_025202.1, forward strand.
TTATATTATTGTATTAGTCTTATAGCCACCAAAGTGACCTAGACCAATGATTTATAAAATAATATTAAGGAATCAATTCTAAATGACATTAAGGAAATAATATTCATAATGACACACATAATTAGGAGATTTAGATCATCTCAAAGGAGAATCTACTTCAAATAATTATGTAATGGGGTAGGATGATACTGTTTTGGATATCCTTACGGTTTAGGGTTGTATACCCAAAGGTAACAACACTATTCCACAAGGATGGTATCAATCCTCCAAAATGATATATCAATATTTCACCCAAAGGTGTAATATAGATGATATCAATAGTTCATCAAATTTTTTATAAATTCAAATCATTAATGTTATTCTATATTTTTGCAATGGTCCTTCCGCCCATACATTCTTATGCTTCTAGTGTCCCTATACTCTCTGGATCAAATTATTCATAATGGTTAGAGCATGTGAAATTTACACTGGGTGTATTAGATCTTGATTTAGCATTGCTTGTTGAAAAGTCTGCAGACTTGACTGATGAAAGTACTATAGAACAAGTTAATGAAATGAAGGCTTGGAAAAGATCTAATAGGCTTAGTTTAATGTTCATAAGAATAACAATTGCAAATAACATAAAGACTTCATTACCGATTGCAACTAGCGTATAGGAATATTTAAAGGTTATTGAAGACAGATTTAAATCTACTGATAACTCATTGGCTGGCACATTAATAAAAGAACTGACTATGGCTCAATATGACGGCACTCGAGGAATTCAGGATCACATCCTTAATACGGCTGACAAAGCTGTAAAACTTAAAACATTAGGCATGAATGTTGATGAGTCTTTCCTCGTGCAGTTTATTCTCAATTCCTTTCTTTCTTAGTTTGGCCCATTCAAGATTCACTACAATACAAATAAGGATAAGTAAAACATTAGGCATGAATGTTGATGAGTCTTTCCTCGTGCAGTTTATTCTCAATTCCTTTCTTTCTTAGTTTGGCCCATTCAAGATTCACTACAATACAAATAAGGATAAGTAAAACATTAGGCATGAATGTTGATGAGTCTTTCCTCGTGCAGTTTATTCTCAATTCCTTTCTTTCTTAGTTTGGCCCATTCAAGATTCACTACAATACAAATAAGGATAAGTGGTACGTGAATGAGTTAACTAGCATGTGTGTTCAAGAAGAATTGAGATTAAAGTAGGAAAGTTCATATAATGTTATGACTACTACTCAAGGAGCTAGTAATAAGAAAAGAAAATTGAAGCATCATCAATCAAAAAAATTTGCTATGTTTGAAAATGTTAAACTAACTAATGAAAAGAAAGCCTTTAATGTAAAGTGCTTCTTTTGTAGCAAGAAAGGACATGTGAAGAATGATTGTATTAAACGCAAGACTTGGTTCGAAAAGAAAGGTATTAACTCAACCTTTGTATGTTTCGAATCAAACATTACAGAAGTTCCTTCTAACACTTGGTGGATTGATTCTGGTACTTCAACTCATGTTACCAATAACATGCAAAGATTTCTTTCAATCCGGAAACCAAAAGAACATGAAAGGTTCATCATTATGAGAAATTATCTTAAAGCGAAAGTAATATTAGTGGGGACTTATCGTCTACGCTTAGAGACGGGTCATCTGATGGATCTTATTGACACATGTTATGTTCCTACTATTTCTAGAAATTTAGTTTCTCTATGTAGAATTGATGAGTTAGGATATTGTCTTTCTTTTGGTAGTGGTAAACTCAGTATATTTTATGATTCAATAAAAGTTGGTTCAGGAATTCTGTGTGATGGTTTGTATAGAATTAACTTGGATCTTGAGTTTGCAAAGACATTAATGACCCTGCAATCAAGTGTTGGATTGAAACGTAGTTTCAATAATGAAATATCTTCTATATTGTGGCATAGATGATTGGGGCATATCTTTAAGGAAAGAATTGAAAGATTAGTGAAGGATAATATTTTGGAACATTTAGACTTCACTGATTGTGATGTTTGTATATATTGTATTAAGGGAAAGCACACTAAATATATAAAGAAAAATGCCACAAGAAGTAAAAAACTCCTTGAGATTATTCATACTGATATCTACGGACCACTCCATATTCCTTGTTTTAGTGGAAAAAAGTATTTCATCACATTTATAGATGACCTGTCAAGATATGGTTATGTTTATCTAATATATGAAAAGTCTCAAGTCGTTGATACTCTTGAAGTGTACATAAATAAGGTCGAGACATAATTAGATAGAAAAGTTAAAATTGTCAGATCTGACAAGGGTGGTGAATTTTATGACAAGTATGATGGATCTAGTTAGAATATTGGTCGTTTTGCTAAATTCCTAGAACAACTGGGTATTTGTGCTCAATATGCATTACCAGGTGTGCCACAGCAGAATAGTGTTACTAAAAGGCAAAATCGTACTCTTATGGATATGGTTAGGAGCATGATGAGTTATTCCTTTATACCTAAGTCGATGTGGGGAGAAGCTCTTAGGACAACTATGTATATCTTAAATAGGGTTCCTAGTAAGTCAGTTTCATTAATTCCATTTGAGTTATGGACTAGTAGAAAGCATAGTCTGAGATATTTACATATTTGGGGATGTCCTACAAAGATAAGAGTATTCAATCCACATAAAAAGAAATTGGATTCAAGAACTATTTCAGGATATTTTATTGGTTATCTAGAAAAATCTAAGGAATACAAATTTTATTGCCCTAATCATAGTACAAGGATAGTAGAATCTGGTAATACAAAATTCCTAGAAAATGGCGAAACCATTGAGAGTGAGAAATCTCAAAGGCTCAATTTTAATATTGAGGAGATTCAAGTTAATTTTCCCATATCATCTTCTATTCAAGAAATTATTGTTCCTCAAATCAATGAGAGTATTAATGAGGGTGAACAACAAAATAATATTGAAGAACTCTCACATGATATTGATGTCACCACTGATGATCTTGTAGAACAATCACAATTGGCAGATTTGAGAAGATCTCAAAGGAAAAGGAAACATGTCATTTCTGATGATTATGTGGTATATCTATAAGAATCAGATTATGATATAGGAATAAAAGGAGACCCCTTATCGTTTTCACAACCCATAGAAATTAACGATTCTAAAAAATGGTATGATGCAATGAAAGAAGAGTTAAAATCAATGGTCCAGAATGGTGTTTGGGAACTCATTGAATTGCCTAATAATTATAAAAGAGTCGGTTATAAATGGGTCTTTAAGATAAAACATGATTCAACGGGCAATATCAAACGATATAAAGCTAGACTTGTGGCCAAAGATTTTTCTCATAAAGAAGGCATCGACTATAACAAGACTTTTTCTTTGGTTTCTAAAAAGAACTTATTGAGAATCATCATGACATTAATAGCTCATTATGATCTTAAATTACATTAGATGGATGTGAAAACAGTATTTCTAAATGGGGATCTGGATGAAAAAATCTATATGGAACAACCTGAAGGATTCATAGAAAAAGGAAAAAAAAATTAGGCTTGTAAACTTAAGAAATCCATTTATAGCCTAAAACAAGCTTCTAGACAATGGTATATAAAGTTTCATAATATCATTATTTCCTTCGGATTTAAGGAAAATACTATTGATCAGTGCATATATCTAAAGGTAAATGAGAGTAAGTTTATTATATTGGTCTTATATGTGGATGATATTTTACTTATTAGTAGTAATCTTGGTTTATTATATGAAACCAAGATATTTCTTAACAAGAACATTAAGATGGTTGATATAAATGAGGCAACCTATGTTATTGGCATTGAGATATTCAGGGATAGATCTCAAGGATTATTAGGATTATCTTAGAAAAGATATATTAATCGTATCTTAGAGAGATTTAATATGCAGCTTTGCTCAGCCAATGATATACCTATTACTAGAGGTGAAAATTTTAGTCAAAACCAGTGCCCGAAAAATGACTTAAAAAGAATCAAATTAAGAATAAGAAAAGAATCAAATAAAGAATATTCCTTATGAGTGCGCAGTTGGAAGTCTATTATATACTCAAACCTATACCAGACTAGATATCAGTTTTATAGTTGCAATGCTGGGAAGATACTAAAGCAACCCAAGAATGGAACATTAGAAAGATACAAAAAAGTAATGAGATATCTGCAAGGGATGAAAGATTATATGCTCAAAATCAAATCAGCTTGAAGTGATAGGATATTTAGATGTTGATTTTGTAAATTGCCTCGACAGTAGGAAGTCAACTTCAGGATTTGTATTCATGTTAGTTGGTGGGGCAATTTCTTAGAAAAGTGCAAAGCAATCGTTTATTGCATCATCAATAATGGAAGTTGAATTTGTGGCATGCTTTGAGGCCACAAATCAAGCTTTATGGCTACGAAATTTTATCTCAGGACTTGGTGTGGTTGACTCAATTGTCAGGCCACTGAAGATATTTTGTAATAACACTACAGCAGGTTTTCTTCTCTAAAAATTGTAAGTACTCTAGTGGTTCTAAGTACATTGAGATAAAGTACTTGGTAGTTAAAGAAAGAGTCTAGAAACAGTAAGTGTCAATTGATAACCTAAGCACCAATATGATGATTGTTGATCCATTGAGAAAAGTCTTAGAGTGTAAAATATTTAAAGAACGTGTTTTTATAATAGGGCTTGTGAGCAAATCATAAAAGATATGACGATGCATGTTTATATGAATGCTATTGATATTCTTTTTGCTTAATTAAAGTTATTTATTTCTGTTATCCTATTTACATTTATGTTTATGCATATTATGGTTGAATATAATAATAGGATTGTCTTGACAAGACAAATTACATAGGTCATTATGGACTATATTAGGAAAGACTAATAATATTGTGGTATGTTGAAGGGAGTATGACATTGATGAAATACAACCGCTATGACTCGCATTGATAGTTGGACTTAATATAGTATTATTGTGTTTATTGGACTTATTGGTGTATTTTAAATTCATGACCATATATAAAATATTTTTAAAATTCTTTGGAATCCAATTAGATAAAATTATTTTTCAAACAAATTTTGTTTTGTTTATTTTCATTTTGAATATCACTTTTATATCTTATGTTAGATTTTGTAACCCTTTATAATTGGATAAGATATATAATATAACTAATTGGATTCTGATGAAATATTTTAGCCAATAGAATAGAAATCCACTTAAATTAGGATTCCTTAAGAGATAGAGGAAATCTCTTAATATCTTATCCTAGACCCCCTATAAATAGACGGACCTCTAAGGACAAGTCTCACAACGAACATAGTTGAGGAATTATAGTTTTCCCCTCAACTCTCCCTGTGAAAGAGAGGAGAAAATTGGTACCTTGCAGATCAAACAGAGATCTCTGAACATATGATATCAAAAGGTATGTATCGTTAAACTAGATCTAAGTATTTGATTTCAATCCTAGCATAAAAGATTATTTTCGTATTTAATATAGCATATTATAGATTTTTATGCTTACAAACTCTACCAAAATAAAAATTACAAAATAAACCCAAGTAAATCATAAAAATTATCAACAAAGAGAAATAATAACAAGAACCTAGTTTGAGAAGAACCCATTAAATCAATGTAAAGAAACTCGAAGGGAACTAACTTTTTAACGCATAAGTAATTTATCGAAAGATCGCATATGTGTCTTACCATATTATTAACTAACTTTCACAAACTTTATATATATATATATATATATATATATATATATATATATATATATATATATATATATATATATATATATATATATAAGAATAATAATGGAAATATGTATGATATATTAATGGAAATATTAGTAGTGTATGTCCTTTTCCCATAGCAAGAATGGAAATATTACTCAATACTTATATTTGTGTAGTTATTCTTGTTCTCATTTAGATCATAGTTCTCAGGTGAGGTTTTAAGAATGTTTCTTGCACTGAGCTTTGGTTGGTGGATTTGTACTCAGTAAGCTAGCTAATGAATTCTACAAGGAGTGTTTCTTTGATTCACCTACCTTGCATGTTCTTGGTATACATGGAAGACTCATGGAATTAAAGACGGTGGCTTCGGTTAAAAAAAAAAATGGTGTAATCTATTATATTTGGAGTGTTGATCATCAGGTGTTCTGATTGGATTTCTATTGTTCTCTGTAGACAAAAAAAAAATTGGTTTGTTTAATTTTTCCCCATGTTTATGTTAGAAATTTAGCGGTAAAATTACTTCTTTATAATTTAAGTGATCAAAATAAACCCATGCACTTGTTAGAAGTATTTGTCCCAATTGTATGATTACGTAGATTATGCATTATCTAAAGATTTTGTGTGTATTATCTTCTTATTTTGTACACTTTATAAATTTGTTTTGTTTAAAACTATTAGTAAAAATTATTATAGCTGAATAATTATTTTCAATCTTGTATATTAAAATGGGTTCCTCATTAAAATATCAACTTGTTACCAGAAATAAATATTAACCAGAGCAGTATAAATAGTGAAATAATGAATCGATCACAAAATGAGACACCGATTTTTTTATATGAAAAACAAGAAAAACCGTATGACCGTCCACTTCAAACCTCTACTATCACTAATAATGATAATAGATTTACAATAAATCTTCTCTAGAATAACTAGAGAATCACAATAACACCAAGAACATATATCTTGGCTCAATATTAATATATCATTAATATATTATCATTACTGAAAGGAAAATTTTATATTTTACCAAGTGGGTATAGCAGAAAAGCACCTTAGAGATGATAAATTATAGATTAATATCGTTAAGATTATAGAGTTTATTATAAATATTTTTTATATAAAATTTGAGCTAAAACGAATGAAGTTTAATCGCTTGATCATCTAACAAAAATCTAAAATCTTTAACTCTCTCTACTATTCTCTACGTCGCCATAGTTTCACCGCACGCACTTGTTGACACACCTCTTACTATGCACATCACTTCTTTTTATTTTATTTTTAATAAATCATATTCAGACTAAATGTTCAAATGAATCGACGCAAATCAGACTCAACAAAAACTAGTCACTTAAAAAAAGAGCATATTTTCTACACACTAGTTTAAAATGTTTCCATCTTCACCCATGCAATCAAATACACTGTGCGCTCCATATATGTTTTCTCCTTGTTGGTCCAGCCCATATAGGCTTAGACCACATGATTTGGACGGCAAGTCTAAAATTTGATTTATTAAAAAAAAAATAATAATAATAATAATAAAAAAGGAAGAGACGTATACAGTAAGGGCAGCGAAAAGGCGTGCGTGCAGGGAATAGCGGCGTGAGAAAGAAACAAAAGAGAGAAAACAAGAAAAAGTTAAAGGTTTGGGGGGCTTTTACTATTAGATTGAGGGGCTAAACTTCATTAGTTTGAGCTCAAATTTTAAGTGAAGAATTTTTGTAATAAGTTTTATAATTTTAACGGTATTAATTTACAGTTTATCATCTCTAAGGTATTTTTCTGCTAAACCCATTTTATGATATCTAAAATTTTCTTTTCATGAAATCCATTTTTGGTGATGATAATATGTTAATGTTGAGCCAAGATATATGTTCTTGATATTATTATGATCCTTTTGGTTATTCTAGAGAATACTTACTATAAATATGTTATCATTATTGGTGATAGTGGAAGTTTAAGATGGACTACGGTCTCGTGGTTTTTCCGGATTTTTCACGTAAAAATTTAGTGTCTCATTTTTTGATTAATTTATTACTCTACTGTTTATGTTGTTCTGGATAATATTTATATTTTAGTAATAAGTTGGTTTTTGATGAGAATTTTATTTTGATACACAGGGAAAAAAATTATTCCACTTACTCAACAAGTGGTATCATAGCAATAGGTTATTTGGTGATAGTTTTTTTTCTTGTGTGATTGAAATGAAGGATTATTCCGCTATAAGAATTATTCTGCTATATCTATGTACCCCTCTATCTTAGGTTCGCCACTATCAAAATATAAACACAATCTAGAAGTATCTCTTAGATATCTTAATATTCATTTCACTGTTGCCCAATGTTTCTTACTAGGATTAAAGAGAAATTGGTTGACAACTTTAATTGTATAAGCTATATTTGATATAGTACAAACCATAACATATATTAAATTGTATACCACAGATGAGTAAGGCATTCTAAATATTTTTTTTCTTTCTTTCTCATGTATAAGGACATTATTTTGAACTAAGCTTGAAATAACCTACAAATGGAGAACAAACTGTTTGATGTTAAATTTTTCAAAAACTTTTTTAATGTAAGTCTCTTGAGATAGCCAAATATTCTCATTTTTCTTATCACAAAGAATGTTCATGTCAAAGTATTTGTTTCGTCGAACCCAAGTGTTTCATGGAAAAAGACTTACTTAGCTCTCTTTTAAGCTTATCAATTTTACTAGCATCATGGCCAACAATTAGCATATCATCAATATATAGTAGGAAAATAATGAAATCATCATCTGAAAATTCTTTTGTAAACACACAATGATCAAATATGGTTCTATTGTACTCTTGGCTTATTATAAAAGAATCAAACTTCTTATATCGGTGTTTGGGTGCTTGTTTGAGTTCGTATAAATTTTTTCTAAACTTACACACTATATTTTCTTTTTTCGTAACTTTGAAACCTTTTGGTTGCTCCATGTAAATTTCTTCTTCTAAGTCACCATGAAGAAATACAGTTTTCACTTCAAGTTGCTCAACTTCTCAATTCAAGCAGGTATGCAAACTAATAACAACACGGATAGAGGACATTTTCACCACAAGAGAAAATATTTCTTCAAAGTCAATACATTTCTTTTGACTAAACCCTTTTACAACTAGTCATGTCTTGTATTTTTATTGTGAGCTATTATTTTTATTCTTTAATTTATAAACATATTTATTTTTGAGAACTTTCTTCCTTTTAGGCAACTTTAAAGTCATAGGTGTAGCGCTTAAGCAAAGATCTCATTTCTTTTTGCATGGCTTTAACCCACTCATTCTTGTGCTTATGTAAAATAAACTTTTAATAAGTTTCTGACTTCCCATCAGTAAGCATAATATACTCATATGAAAGATATCTTGCAGACAGTTGTCGCTCTCTTATGGATCTTCTCAATGGAATCTCAACGGGTGGTAGAGGTGCTTATTCAAATTATTCATTTGATTCAACGTCATCAACTATAAGACATCATCATCGACATTCTCACCATAATCTTCTTGTTCATCTCCCACATGATCATCATGAACCACAAGTGGAGGAACTGGACCCAAACTCTAAGGGATATAAACAGATATTTTTGGCTTCTCAACATTATCACCATAATCAAACAATTGGTATTCAAGAAACATAACATCTCTACTTCTAATAATCTTATTATTCACTAGAACCTATAATCTATACTCAAACTCTTCATGATCATACCACAAGAAAATACATGCTTTTGTCTTATTATCAAGCTTGGACCTCTTATCTTTAGGAATATGAATAAATGCTTTGTACCCAAAGACTCTCAATTGATCATAAGATACATTTTTCTCTTTCCATACTCTCTCTGAAAAATCACCTTTCAAAGGAATTGATGGAAAAAGATTTATCAAGTCAACTGTAGTTTTTATAGCCTCTCCCCAAAATAACTTAGGTAACTTGGCATGGGAAAGTATACACTTAATCCTTTCTTCAATGGTTCTATTCATCCTTTCTGTCACATCATTTTATTAAGGAGTTTTATGAATTGTTTTCTCAAGCCTAATACCATGAAACCTATAATAATTCTCAAAATGACCATTGTACTTGCTATCATTATCTGCTCGAACATATTTTAGCTTTCTTCTAGTTTCTCTTTTAACACTAACATGAAATTATTTGAAGGCATCAAGTACCTAGTCTTTAGATTTCAAAGCAAAATCTCAAACTTTTCTAGAATGGTCATTAATAAAAGTAACAAAATAAAGAGCACCTCCAAAAGTTCTAGTTTGTACAGTACAGATATCAGTATAAACCAAATAATAATATTTGATCTTCTAGATGACAAACAAGTATAAAAGGTAACTCTATGTGTTTTTCTAAGTAATGATCACAAGATTTAATAGATGCATCTTGCAACTCCGATAAGAACTGCTTTTTAGCATGAGTTTGAAGTTTATTTTCGCTGATATAACCAAGCCTCTTATGTTAAAGATCTATGCTTTTATTCTTTTAAATTATATTAATCTTTCTTTTATGTAGCTTAGTTTCCAATGACATAGAAAGAGTTTAGCTTCTTTCCTCTCGTTACAACTATAGATCATTTGGTGAGCTTCCATTTACTTTCACCAAAATAATATGTAAATCCCTCATCATCAAGTCTGCCTATAGATATCAAGTTAACATGAATATCTGGAATATGTTTAACATATTTGAGTATCAATTTGCTCACAATACTGATCTTCATGCAAATATCTTTAATACTCATAATCTTAGATATATCATTGTTTCTCATTTTGACATTATCAAAATCACTAGCAATATAGGTTCTGAAGAAACCACTATGAGAAATAACATGGAATGAAGCACCATGATCAATTACCCAGTTATTGTCCTACGCTATAAGATTAACATATATGTCATTACAAATAATAATGATATCACCTTCAGCAGCAACTGTATTTGTCTCTTTCTCAATTTTCTTCTTTTTATTCTATTCTCGCTTTCAAAACCTACACTCTTTCTTCATGTGACATGGCCTGTTGTAGTAGAAACACTTAATATCTCTTATAGACTTAGATCTTCCTCTATAACCATATGAATTTCTACTATAACTTGTTCCACATTTTTCAATAGTTAGAGTCTCCGCTAGTGTTGAGTTAAAAATTATCACTACATACGTTTTTTAACTTTTCGGTAAAAGTTGAGAAGTAACAATCTTTGTGTCTCATCATCTATATTCATTTTCATAGGAACTAGCTTGTTTACAATATTCTGAAATAGGCTTATGTGCTAAACAATGTTACCATTATCTTTATACATTAAATTAACAAGCTTTTTGAGGAGAAAAATTTTATTTCTCACTATCTTTTTCGTAAAGATATTTTCTAACACTTAGTAAATATTATCAACTCTGGTTTCATCAAAAATACGCTTATGCAAATTTACGTCAATCTATCTTCTAATATAGGCAATAGCTTTTCTATGTTGAACCTCTTATTCCTCATCTTCTATAGTAGAAGGTTTTTTCCTTAACTTTAATGAGCTTATACAAATCTTTGCAATAGAACAAATCTTTCATCATATGCCTCCAAGTGGAATAATTTAATGAATTCAATTTTATCATATCATATGACTCTTCAATTTTAATCACATAAGAAAAACTAGCACTAAACAACTTGATGCTCTGATACCACTTTGTTGGCAAAAATTATTACAGCTGAATAATTTTTTTCCCTCTTTATATATCAAAATGGATTCATCATCAAAATACCAATTTGTTATCAAAAGTGAATATTAACCAGAGCAGCATAAACAGTAAAACAATGAATCAATCACAAAGTGAGACACCGATTTTTTATATGAAAAATCCAATGCGAGAAAAATCACGGGACTATAGTCTACTTTAAACCTTCACTATCACCATTAATGATAATAGGTTTATAATAAGTCTTCTTCAAAATAGTTAGAGAATCATAATAAAATCAAGAACATATATCTTGATTCAACAATGACATATCATCATCACCATGGATGGATTTTATAAAAGGAAAAATTTATCTCTCACCAAGTGGGTATATCAGAAAAACATTTCAAAGAGGACAAATCATATATCAGCACCATTAGGATTATAGAGCTTATTGTAAAGATTCTCCACATAAGATTTAGCCCAAAATCGATGAAATTTAACCACTTGATCATCTAGCAAAAAATCTCAAAATCCTATTTTTTTCTCTTCTCTCTCTTTTTCTTTTTTATGTCGTCACTCTTTTCCTCGTTCCTCTCATACCGCTCATGCCCATAATAGGTTTTCTTTCCCTTTTTTTTTTTTTAATAGATTAGATTTGGGCTCAATGCCTAAATCGTTCTATTCAAACCCACTTATGGGCTCGACCCAACGCTCTCATCGTAATTTTTGATATGACTCTTAACTTTGACGATACTACCCTTATGATTTTTATTAAAGTTTACTATAAACTGAGAGAGCCATTGAAATTATGATAGAAAAATCTATATTTCAACATGCATCATGCATGTTGTGAGTTGCGAAGACCATTTTGACATCATAGTTTAAACTTTGTTTATGAGACTAAATCAGTCCATCTTAAGTCTTAGGTCCATTAAATTAATAAGTTAGTTAAACCGTCTTCACAAATATTATCTACAAGAGGTCTAATTAAGAAATGCTAATTCTGTGTTTCACCTCGTTAATGAACTACTGCTTTCTCTTTTGGATCTTCAGGTTGTCGAAGCATCAATTAAGTGTTCGAGAAGAAAAATCAATTTGTCAGTGGCAAGGTTCACAAATCTTTCCCTGTACTTTCATAGATCTTCCCCTGTGAATCGTAGGCGTAGATGTCTATTTCAAGGTAAAAGTCTGTGTATATATATATATATATATATGCTGTGTCCCGGTGCATGCAGCTCAATATGATGTCCACTGCCATCTTCACAACTCCACCTTTGGAAGATAGTTGTCGATCAATAGTTGTGTCGGATTCGCTTGCTATCTATTAGGATTTCCTTGTTGATAGTGGCTGGACACAGACAGACTTGAAGCCATTGATCTTAACACAGAATTGAGCTACATATTACACTGAACAAACTCACTCTGTTTCTACCTACATCACCAGTTGGTGAATTAACCAGTCGTCTTGTTTAATCTCGGTAAATGAATTGAGCGATCTCGAGTGTTTGGACTCTGCTCATGTCGCATGACTCAGGAGAAGAAGCTCGAGGCATCGAACTGGAAGTCCCGTTCGAAGTCCAGCTCCTCCAGCATGAAATCCATGTCCACCAGAGACAAGTAGCTCGCTGAATTGCTTCTGGATATCATCTCGGTGATCTCCGAGTCCGAAGTCTGTAGGTTGATGCCATCATCAAAGCTGCTGAAGTAGATCGACTCCGACGCCACCGGCGACAGGTTTAAGGCCGGCGCGGAGAAGACGTGGAATTCATTTCCTTGTCGACAAGTCTGCCGCTGCGCTTCCTCCAATTCCGCGACTTCGGTCTTGACCTTCAAGCCTGCTCGAAAGCTCAGCAGCAGGTCCTCCTTCTGGTGTTCCCGCCGCTGCGGCACCTGGCATGCGGATGCCGAGGCTCGCTGTGGCTTCTGGAGGCAGGTATGAGCCCCGACGTAGGTGATGTCGAACGTCAGAGGGTCCTCGTCCGATCTCTGCACTTGCTTCGTCGCAGAGCAGCCCTGGGTGTGGCGGTGCGTGCACCTGTAGTAGGCTCTGCAAGGTGAGGAAGAGCGTGAGACCCCGTCATTGTTGCCCTGTAAGCGCTCGACCTGCTTCTTACGGGGAAGATTTCTGATACTGACCTCGGATGTTTGGCTCCCAGGATGTCCTTCTGCCCGTACTTTCTCCAGCTGTAGCCGTCATCCACAGACCCTTCGACTCCTCCGGTGCCCGGGGTGAGCCTCACTTGATTCGTCCATTTGTGCAGCGTCTTCCTGAAAGAGGAATCCAAAGGAGCAAGAAAGCCATGTCAGCCGGTGACGGAGGAACCAGAGCGAGCTCGCCAAGAACCAACGAGGCTCACCTTTTCTTGATCAGCTCCTTGCGGTCGTGATCCTTGAACGCCGGGCTGGAACTCTCGCTGCGGGGGCTGTCGCCAGCCGCCTGCTGCTCGCCGTCGGGATCGCTCGATTTCGCCATGAGGATGGACCTCTGAATGGATGACAATATCTCGGGCGCCACGGACTTGCACAAGTCAATTGGGGCAGGGTTGCTGAGATGGGATTCCAGCTGCCTGGCCAACTCGAGAGCTCGAGCTAGCTCGGCCACGAGAGGGCTTTCGAGCTCACTTCCTGTGCTGCTCCCCATGCCCGGCTCTCTCTCTATCTATCTCTTTCAGGGCGATTGCCACTCTACGGAGGAAGAGAGGAGCTCTACCGGCCGATGAGCATCGGAAGCAGTGGAATCAAGCTGAAGTGGGAAGAGGAATGAATGAATCCGTGTGGATATGTAGGCAAGCAAGCGAGGTTGCTTGGAGAGTGATGATGGTGGAGGAATCCAAATGAAGTGGTGGTATATATAAACAACATGAGGAAGGTGGAAGAATTGCGCGTCGTATGCTCTCATTGGTTCTCGGCACAGAGAAAAACCATCACCACGACGACAGAGAAGAGGTAGAGAGAGAGAGAGAGAGAGAGAGATGTTGACCATTTCATAGCAGTTTAATACTGGTTGCTTATGGTGATAGATCGATGGATGGAGAAAGGAGGAGGATGTGAGGGTTTTGCTTGGAAATGGCCAAGAAACTTCAAACGCTTCTTCTATCTACGCGTTGCATGGACGGGAATCATGCGGTTCTCTTTTACATATAAAATAATATTTTAATATATTATATAAAATAAAAATTATATATTATATAAAATAATATATTATAAAAAATTAAATCGGTATAAATAAATCAAAAATACCTTTTTTTTTTTTAATGTAATGTCAGATATAAAACTCATGCTTACAAAATACATAGCCCATCCAACAAGCATACGTATGCATTAGAGATAAGATTTTATTTATTTTGCAAGAAAAAGAAAAAGAAGAAAAGAAAAAAAGCATGTCCCTAACCAGAGGGGACCTACTGAACGCGGTAATGTTGGCTTTCCAAAATGCTTGGCAAGATGTGACATTTCAAGAAAGGACAAGCGATTGAATGGAATACTTTTCAAGAGAAGGGAGGAAACGAAAGGGAAGGGAACAAAATAAAAAATCCTAGAAAAGATTTGGGGGGGGGGGGGAGAAAGACTTGGGTCTTTGCACCACTTATCAATTTGCACAAGAAACACGGGTGGCCCCCAATTCACTGTGTAGTTTGTCTTTGAATTGAATCGGTCACATACATGTGTTGTTGGCATTAAAGAAATGTAAAATTTGCAGCATCATAGATGGGGATAATATCCTTTCCTTACTTAATTCTCTTTCATTACTTGATGTGATTGGAATGGAAACCATTTTGATTCACTTCTCCCTCTCCATATATGCATATCATAGGAATTTTAATAAAAGAGAATAATATACTCAAGCATATAAAAGCTAAATAGAAGAAAGAAAGAATATTACATAGATAAATAAATAAATATTACTTGTGCATTAACATTGTTGTTGTTGATATGTATGTATATATATATATATATATATAATGTATAATCGCAAGACTTTCTAGATGACCAAATTTAATGAGATGAAGATTCGCCTCCATGTCACCATTTCATCCGTCTCCATTTGGGGTGTCCTACGACGAGACAGAGAAAGCCAAGTCAAGTCAAATGGCCAATCTCATTAAGCCTGGTGTCTTCGAATTCAATTACAACACACCATGAAGGAAGGATACAATCCACATCATGCAGGTGGGTGGCACCAGTAATTATAATGTATGGCTGTTTGACCTCCTCTTTTCCCATTTGTTCAATCTATTTACCTTTTTTTTCTTTTTGTACATTAAAAAAATTAGCAGAATATTTTTGCCAAAAATATTATAAAAATATTAAGGAAAACTCTTTATTCTGTTGAGGTCGAGGAAAATCTTCTATTCTGTTGAGGGAATCATTCCTCCTAATTTGTATAAATGAGAGAGGGATAACTTAATGTATTGAAGCTAAAACTATTTTAATAAAACTTTTTTAATAAAGCTTATTCAATAATCATTCTTATCTTCTATTCTTTCCATCAAATATAAGTCAACAAATAAATAATTAACTTAATACGATGATCTTGTCATTAATACTCTTTTCTCGAGGATATAATTCTTTTAATATGTGGTGTTAATTTTTAAGATAACTTTTTATTATGATAGAATGATAAGTATTTTAAATTGAATGACCCTCAGGGGAATATATTACTCAATAAAAATCTTTTTCATAGTATAAAATCAAAGATTAATTTATCATATCTCATCAACTAGATTGCGGGGCATCCGATTTAAAATATATAGCAATTGTTATAATATATTTTGCTATTTTTTTATTTTAAAGTCAAATGATAATATCTAAAAATTTAAGATGATAGCTGAACAAAAAGGTGTTACATTCAAATTACATTAAAAATTAGATAAATCTTCCTTCAATTCACAACAAATTCCTCATTCCATGACAAGCACCGGAAGAGTGAGACTTGTGTGATCAGACACACAAAAGAGTCCAAAGATTGAACTTCCACACGGTTACGCGTGGTTTCGAGTACCTCACTAATACATTGCACGCAGGAGAGAGAGAGAGAGAGAGAGAGAGAGTATGACCCATTCTTCCCCGTGGACAAGAGGAGTCACAGCTCTTGTGGGCGAAAAGGAGAGGCACAGTAACTGGCACGCATCATGACCATGTCAAACCCTCCTCCTACTCTCCTTCTAGATTGGACTGAGTCTTTGTGCCCGAGTTGGATACCCATCTAGACGACAGCAAAAGATGTCCATTACTCCCACCAAAAGCAGGTGCAGTCATCTATAGATGATGAGATCAAATAACTAATGTGATGTCTCCGTCGAGGTATCGTAGGGATTTGCGTCATCTTGTAAGCGTCTAGTACGCATGATCATGCAATATTTCCTTTTCTTTTTTTTTTTTTATGTGCGAAAGGTAGAATTAGTGGAACTAACAATAAGAAAAATTTATGAAGATCCAATCGAATATACAAGTCGTAAGTGGATGCATCTGTTGTTGTTAGGATTAAAATATCTTATTTAGATGACAACAAAAGATCTCCATTCTTCACGTCAGACTAGAGCTATATATAAAGGTCTTCTTCGTGCTGATGTAATGATTACCAAGGAATAAAAATCAAATGATTAATCAAACGTATCTGTCGAATTATGTTGTGTTTGTCATCGTCTAATAGACATGTTATGGTCATTAATAATTAAATATCTTGATTTTTATAATAAAAAATAAATATATTAAGATTGTTGAGAAAAATTTTTATAGAGAACTATTTTTTTTCTCAAAATGAATTCCTCATTAAAATATCTATTTATTACTAAAAATAAATATTAACTAGATCAACATAAATAGTAAAACAATAAATCAATGAAACACCGAATTTTTTATATGAAAAACCTAGAATTATTCCTCTATAATAGTTATACTGCTATTATATAGGAATTTTTTACGTAAAAAATCTAAAAAAAAATTACGTGAAAAATCAAGGGATCGTAGTCTTCTTCAATAGTCCACTTCAAACTTCCACTATCACCAATAATAAAAACAAGTTTACAATAAGTCTTCTTCAGAATAACTAGAAGATCACAATAACATCAAGAACATATATCTTAACTCAACAATAATATATCATCATCAACACAAATGAATTTCATGAAAAGAAAATTTTAGGTTTGATCAAGTGGGCATAGAAGTGTGGGCTGACAACCCATAGTGGGTTCAGCCCATAGTGGGCTTTATCAGCCCATATCCCTTTGATCTAACCCTAGAACAATATAAGAGGGGTGTGGTGGTTACGTTTTGGGGTGTGAGGCGACCGCGTTTTTGGGAGAAAAACTACAGCAACGTGGTGATCCTTGCAACAGCAAAAGGGAGGAGAAAAAGACAGAAATCCAAGGAGAAAGAAAGGGAAGAAAACAAGGACAACGCAGATAGACTGTTCTCAATCATCCAGCAGTGTTCTCATCTCAGGTTAAATCAAATCTATAGTAGATTCTTACTGTGATTATTTAGGGAGAATTATGGAGGATTTAGATATTGAGCATAGTGATGTGATCCTTGTATCACAATTATTCTCTTGTGATTGTTGCTAGAGTTTTGAGCAAGAGATTGAGATTTATATATTCATTATTATTATAGTGGATTATCTCTAGTTTGCCCCGTGGTTTTTACCCTTCACATTAAAGGGGCTTTCCACGTATATCTTAGTATTCTATTTGATTGTGATTTCATTTAATTCCGCTGCGTATTATGGTCTTCGAGTACCTGTTCGTATACAAAGGTTATTCTGCATTATATCCCATCAACTAGTATCAAAGTAGGATTTTGGTGATTTAATTTTGTATTTGAACATGGAAGCCAGTAATGTTTCTCGCATGATTAGTTTGAATAGAAATAATTGGATGATATGAAAACCAAGAATGAAAGATCTCTTGTATTGCAAAGATTTGTATGAACCTTTGCAAGGGGATAGTGCAAAACCCACAACTATGACAGATGATGAGTGGAAGAGGTTAGATCGAAAAACAATTGGGTTTATTCGACAATGGCTTGATGATATTATCTTTCACCATATTTCTACTGAAATTTCTGCATATTCTCTTTGGAAAAAATTAGAAAGTCTCTATGAAAGAAAAATAGCTGGCAATAAAACTTTTTTTATCAAAAAACTTGTGAACCTAAAATATAGAGAGGGTGCTTCTATTGTTGAGCATTTGAATTAAATGCAGAGTATTACTAACCAATTATCCTCTATGAAAATGTCTCTTGATGATGAGTTGCAAGCATTATTATTTCCCAGTTCATTGCTAGAAAGTTGGGAGACACTAGTGGTTTCTCTCAGTAATTCTGCTTCAGATGGTGTTATCACTATGAGTCAAGTAACAAGCAGTTTGTTGAATGAGGAGTTGAGAAGAAAGAGTTCAGCAACATCTCAGAATGATTCACAGGCACTTATTTCAAAGAATAAAGGAAGGTCAAAGTGTAGAAGCAATTCACGTATGAGTAGGAGCAAGTCAAGATCAAGAAAAGATATTGTTTGCTATAACTATGGTGAGAAAGGATATTACAATAACCAATATAAGCAACCTAAGAAGAGCAAAAAAAAAGGAAAAGAAGTGGAGTCTATAGAGTCAAAAGATAATATCACAACTATAGTGCAGGGTGGTGATTATTTGATTTTGTCTCCTTTTGATGATATTTTTTCTTCTGTGTTTCAGGATCTTGAGTGGGTAATTGACACAGGTGCTTCTTATCATGCTACACCACGGAGGGAGTTTTTTGCTACCTACAGGTCTGAAAATTTTGATATTGTCAAGATGGGTAACTATGGCACAGCAGACATCATTGGCATATGTGATATCCATTTAAAGACCCACCTTGGTTGCAAGTTGGTGCTTAAGGATGTGAGGCATGTGGTTGACTTGAGGCTGAATTTAATTTCAGTTGGAAGGCTAGATGATGAAGACTATAATAGCAGATTTCATAGAGGGCAATGGAAGCTCAGTAAGATAGAAGTTCAGTAAGGGTTCTCTTGTTATAGCTAGTAGAAAAAAATGACATACTTTGTATAGGTTGCAAGCTAAAGCTTATGGTGAGTAGTTAAATATTACAAAAAAAGACTTCAACATAGAGTTGTGGCATAGGCGACTGGGACACATGAGCGAGAATGGGCTACAAACTCTTTCCAAGAGAGAGGTATTGCTAGACCTTAGAGGTATACATCTGAACCCTTGTATTGATTGTTTGGCTGGTAAACAACATAGAGTTTCATTTGCTAGTCTTGTTTTGTCTAGAAAAATGCATGTCTTAGACCATGTTTATATAAAGGTATGTGGTCCTTTGAGGACAAAAACTCCTGATGGATCTATTAATGTTCTTGGTATAAGTGTTGCACTTTATTTTGTCACTTTTATAGATGATTTTTCCAGAAAAATATAGGCCTATGCTTTGAAGATTAAATATCAGGTTATTAATGTCTTCAAAGAGTTTTATACCAGGGTTGAAAGGGAGATAGAAAGGCAATTGAATTGCATAAGATCAGATAATGGTGGTGAGTATATAGGATTATTTAATGATTATTGCAGGTCACATGGGATCCAACATGAGATGACAGTTCCTAGTACACCTTAGCATAATGCAATTGCAGAGAGGATAAACCGCACCATCATAGGAAAGATCAGATATATGCTTTTACAGGCCAAGCTACCCAAAAGGTTTTGGAATGAGGCTTTGAGGACTGCAGTTGATGTGATCAATTTATCACCATGTATAGCCCTAGATGGTGATGTTGCAGAGCATATATGGTTAGGGAAAGATGTTTCCTACAGGCATTTGAGAGTGTTTGGTTGTCGTGCATTTGCACATGTTCCAAACAATGAGAGGTCCAAGCTGGATGGTAAGACTAAAGAATGTATTTTTCTTGGTTACTCAAATGATCGGTTTGGTTACAGGCTTTGGGATCCAAAAAAGCAAAAGATGTTCAGAAGCAAAGATGTAGTCTTCTTTGAGGATCAAACCTTTGAAGATTTGAAGAAGAAAACACCGACCAAGACTTCTATAGAAGGATTAGCAGATTGTGACATAGTTACTCCTTCAGTATATCAGGGTGATAGGGGAGATGTGCAGGAAGATGATGTAGAGCCTGATGTTGATCTACCCGTAGGACATGTTGAGCAAAAAGAAGAGAGCAACTTCCCGTAGAACCTCAGTTGAGAAGATCTTTTAGACAACATCAACCTTCTAAATGATACTCTACAGATGAGTATGTGATGCTTACTGATGCAGGTGAACTAGAGAGTTACTAGGAAGCAGTTGAAAATGAATAGAAAGAGAAGTGGTTAGTTGCTATGTAGGAAAAGATGGATGTTCTTCAGAAGAATCACACTTATAATTTGGTGCTACTATCAAATGGAACGAAGGCCTTGAAGAACAAGTGGATTTTTAGGTTGAAGACTCAAGAATATTGTTTTCAACCAAAGTACAAAGCTAGATTGATTGTGAAAGGCTTTGGTCAAAAGAAAGGAATTGACTTTGAAAATTTTTTTCTCTTATTATTAAAATGTCTTCTATTCATGTTTCTCTTTGTATTGCTGCTAGTCAGGACTTAGAGGTTGAACAGTTAGATATGAAGACAACTTTCCTTCATAGGGATTTGGAGGAGAAAATTTATATGGAACAACCAAAAGGCTTCAAAGTCAAAGGTAAAGAGAACTTTGTTTGTAAATTAAAGAAGAGCTTGTATGGGCTAAAGCAAGCTCCAAGACAGTGGTACAGAAAGTTTGATTCATTTATGATAAAAAATGGATACAAAAGAACGACTTTAGATCATTGTATGTATATCAAATGGTTTGGTGAGAATTTTATTATTTTCTTACTTTATGTTGATGACATGCTTATTCTTGGGAAAGATATATCTACAATTGACAGGTTAAAGAAGGAACTGAGTGAGTCTTTTGCAATGAAGGACATGGAGCCAACAAAGCAAATACTGGGTATTCAGATTTCTCATAACAGGAAAAATAAGAAGACTTGGTTGTCATAGGAGAAATACATCGAGAATGTATTGGAAAGATTTAATATGAGCAATGCAAAACCAGTTAGTTCTCCTCTTGCAGGTCACTTCAAGTTGCGCTCAGAACAGAGTCCGTCAAGTGATGAGGAGAAGGAGAAAATACAAAAGGTTCCTTCTGCTTCAGTAGTTAGAAGTTTAATATATGCAATGGTATGTACGAGACCAGACATCGCATATGTAGTAGGTGTTACTAGCAGATTTCTTGCAAATCCAGGCAAAGAGCATTGGGTAACGGTGAAGTGAATTTTTAGATATCTCCGAGGGAGCTCTAAGGTTTGTTTAAGCTTTGGAGGTAGACCACCTATATTGACAGGTTACACAGATGCAGATATGGCAAGAGATATAGATATGAAGAACTCCACTTCAGGTTATGTACTTACTTTTATAGGGGGAGCTGTGTCATGGCAATCCAGGTTGTAAAGGTGTATTGCTCTCTCCACCACAGAAGCAAAATATATTGATGCTATAGAGGTATGCAAAGAAATGTTATGGATGAAAGAATTCTTACAAGAATTTGGGTTGAATAGAAAAATTATGTGGTGCATTGTGACAGCCAGAGTGCCATCCATTTGTGTAAGAACCCAATGTTTCATTCTAAGTCAAAGCATATAGATGTCAGATACCATTAGATTCAAAATGTATTTGAAGAGAAGCAGTTGCAGCTTCAGAAAATTCACACAAATGATAAGGAGCATACATGTTAACAAAGACTTTACCAAAATAAAGTCAGGAGATATGCCGACAACTGGTCGGTATGGCTTCACATTGAGGAGTTATGGGACAGCCTCCCTTATGGGCTGAAGGAGGAGGTTATTGGGCTGACAGCCCATAGTGGGTTTGGCCCATAGTGGGCTTATCAGCCCACAACCCACACCCCTTTGACCTAATCCTAGATCAATATAAGGGGGTGTGATGGTTGCGTTTTTGGGAGAAAAACTGCAGCAACGTGGTGATCCTTGCAGCAACAAAAGGGAGGAGAAAAAGACAAAAATCTAAGGAGAAAGAAAAAGGAAGAAAACAAGGACAATGCAGAGAGACTGTTCTCAATCATCCAGCAGTGTTCTTATCTCAGTTTAGATCAAATCTACAGTAAATTCTTACTGTGATTACTTAGGGAGGATTTAGATATTGAGCATAGTGACGTGATCCTTGTATCCCAGTTATTCTCTTATGATTGTTGCTAGAGTTTTGGGCAAGAGATTAAGATTTGTATATTCATTATTATTATAGTGGATTATCTCTAGTTTGCCCCGTGGTTTTTACCCTTCACATTAAAGGGGCTTTCCATGTATATCTTAGTGTTCTATTTGATTGTGATTCCATTTAATTCTATTGCGTATTATGATCTTCGAGTACCTGTTCGTATACAAAGGTTATTCCGCATTATATCCCATCAACTAGTATCATAGTAGGATTTTGGTGATTTAATTTTGTATTTGAACATGGAAGCCAGTAATGTTTCTCGCATGATTAGTTTGAATAGAAACAATTGGATGATATGGAAACCAAGAATGGAAGATCTCTTGTATTGCAAAGATTTGTATGAACCTTTGCAAGGGGATAGTGCAAAACCTACAACTATGACAGATGATGAGTGGAAGAGGTTAGATCGAAAAACAATTGGGTTTATTCGACAGTGGCTTGATGATAATATTTTTCACCATGTTTATACTGAAATTTCTGCATATTCTCTTTGGAAAAAGTTTGAAAGTCTATATGAAAGAAAAACAACTAGCAACAAAGCTTTTTTGATCAGAAAACTTGTGGACCTAAAATATAGAGAGGGTTCTTCTATTGCTGAGTATTTGAATGAATTGCAGAGTATTACTAACCAGTTATCCTCTATGAAAATATTTCTTGATGATGAATTACAAGCATTGTTACTTCTCAGTTCATTGCAGAAAGTTGGGAGACACTAGTGGTTTCCCTCAGTAATTCTGCGCCAGATGGTGTTGTCACTATGAGTCAAGTAACAAGCAGTTTGTTGAATAAGGAGTTGAGAAGAAAGAGTTCAGCAACATCTCAGAATGGTTCACAAGCACTTATCTCAGATAACAGAGGAATGTCAAAGTCTAGAAACAGTTCACACATGAGTAGGAGCAAGTCAAGATCAAGAAAAGATATTATTTGCTATAATTGTGGTGACAAAGGACATTACAAGAACCAATATAAGCAACCTAAGAAGAGCAAGAAAAAGGGAAAAGAAGTGTAGTCTATAGAGTCAAAAGATAATATTACAACTATAGTGTAGAGTGGTGATTATTTGATTTTATTTCCTTTTGATGATATTTATTCTTGTGTATGTCAGGATCTTAAGTGGATGATTGACACAGGTGTTTCTTATCAAGTTACACCATATAGGGAGTTTTTTGCTATCTATAGGTTTGAAAATTTTGGTGTTGTTAAGATGGGTAACTATGACACCTTGGCTGCAAGTTAGTGCTTAAGAATGTGAGGCATGTGGTTGACTTAAAGCTGAATTTAATTTCAATTGGAAGGCTAGATGATGAAGACTATGATAGTAGATTTTACAGAGGGCAATGGAAGCTCAGTAAGGGTTCTCTTATTATAGCTAGTGAAAAGAAATATCATACTTTTGTACAGGTTGCAGGCTAAAGCTTATGGTGAGCAGTTAAATGCTATAAAAAAAGATTTCAGCATGGAGTTGTGGTATAGGTGATTGGGACACATGAGCGAGAAGGGACTACAAGCTCTTTCCAAGAGAGAGGCATTGCCAGACCTCGAAGGTATACATCTGAACCCTTATATTGATTATTTGGTTAGTAAACAACACAGAGTTTCATTTGCTAGTTTTGCTTTGTCTAGAAAAATGCATGACATAGACCATGTTTATACAGATGTATGTGGTCCTTTGAGGACAAAAACTCCTGGTGGATCTGTTAATGTTCTTAGTATAAGTGGTGCATTTTATTTTGTCACTTTTATAGATGATTTTTCTAGGAAAGTTTGGGCCTATGCTTTGAAGACCAAAGATCAGGTTATTAATGTCTTCAAAGAGTTTCATGTCAAGGTTGAAAGGGAGACAGAAAGGAAATTGAAATGCATAAGATCAGATAATGGTGATGAGTATATAGGATTATTTAATGATTATTGCAGGTCACATGGGATGTAACATGAGATGACAGTCCCTGGTACACCTCAGTATAATACAATTGCAAAGAGGATGAACCACACCATTATGGAAAAGATCAGATGTATGCTTTCACATGCCAAGCTACCCAAAAGGTTTTGGGATGAGGCTTTGAGGACTGCAGTTGATGTGATCAACTTGTCACCATGTACAGCCCTAGATGCTTATGTTGCAGAGTATGTATGGTTAGGGAAAGATGTTTCTTACAAGCATTTGAGAGTGTTTGGTTGTCGTGCATTTACACATGTTCCAAACAATGAGAGGTCCAAGTTGGATGGTAAGACTAAAGAATGTATTTTTCTTGGTTACTCACATGATCAGTTTGGTTACAGGCTTTGGGATCCAGAAAACAGAAGGTGTTCAGAAGTAGAGATGTAGTTTATTTGACGATCAAACCTTTGATGATTTGAAGAAAAAGACACCGGCTAAGACTTCTACAGAAGGATTAGCATATTATGACCCAATTACTCCTTCAGTATATTAGGGTGATGGGGGAGATGTGTAGGAAGATGGTGTAGAGTCTGATGTTGATCTACCTGCAAGACATGTTGAGCAAGAAGAAGTTGGAGAGCAACTTCCCGCAGAACCTCAGTTGAGAAGATCTTCTAGACAATGTCAACCTTCCAAAAGACACTCTATAGATGAGTAAGTGATACTTACTGATATAGGTGAACCAGAGAGTTACCAGGAAACAGTTGAAAATGAGCATAAAGAGAAGTGATTAATTGTTATGCAGGAAGAGATGGATGCTTTTCAGAAGAACCACACTTATGATTTGGTGCTACTATTAAATGAAATAAAGGCCTTGAAGAATAAGTAGGTTTTCAGGTTGAAGATTCAAGAATATTATTCTCAACCAAAGTACAAAGTTAGATTGGTTGTGAAAGGCTTTGGTCAAAAGAAAGATATTGACTTTGAAGAGATTTTTTCTTCTATTGTTAAAATATCTTCTATTCGTGTTACTCTTGATATTGCTACTAGCTAGGACTTAGAGGTTGAGCAGTTAGATGTGAAAACAGCTTTCCTTCATGGGGATTTGGAGGAGGAAATTTATATGGAGCAACCAGAAGGTTTCAAAGTCAAAGGTAAAGAGATCTTTGTCTACAAATTGAAGAAGAGCTTATATGGGCTAAAGCAAGCTCCAAGACAGTGGTACAGAAAGTTTGATTCATTTATGACAAAAAATGGATACAAAAGAACGGCTTCAAATCATTGTGTGTATATCAAATGGTTTGGTGAGAATTTTATTATTCTCTTACTTTATGTTGATGACATGCTTATTCTTAGAAAAGATGTATCTACAATTGACAAGTTGAAGAAGGAACTGAGTGAGTATTTTGCAATGAAGGACATGGGGCCAGCAAAGCAAATACTGGGTATTCAGATTTCTCATAACAGGAAAAATAAGAAGATTTGGTTGTCACAAGAGAAATACATCGAGAATGTATTGGAAAGATTCAATATGAGCAATGCAAAACCAGTTAGTTCTCCTCTTGCAGGTCACTTCAAGTTATGCACAGAACAGAGTCCGTCAAGTAATAAGGAGAAGGAAAAAATAAAAAATGTTCCTTATGCTTCAGCAGTTGGAAGTTTAATGTATGCAATGGTATGTACGAGGCCAGACATCACATATACAATGGGTGTTACTAACAGATTTCTTACAAATCCAGGCAAAGAGCACTAGGTAGTAGTGAAGTGGATTTTTAGATATCTCAGAGGGAGCTCTAAGATTTGTTTAAGCTTTGGAGGTGGACCACCTGTGTTGACAGGTTACACAGATGCAAATATGGCAAAAGATATAGATACGAGGAAGTCCACTTTAGGTTATGTACTTACTTTTACAAGGGGAGCTGTGTCATGGCAATCCAGGTTACAAAGGTGTATTGCTCTCTCCACCACAAAAGCAGAATATATTACTGCTACAGAAGTATACAAGGAAATGTTATGGATGAAAGAATTCTTACAAGAATTGGAGTTGAAACAGAAAAATTATGTGGTGTATTGTGACAGCTAGAGTGTCATCCATTTGTGTAAGAACTTAATGTTTTATCCTAAGTCAAAGCATATAGATATCAGATACCACTGGATTTCATGGAAAAAAAATTATAGGTATAATCAAATGGGCATAGAAGAAAAATATCTTAAAGAAGATAAACTATAGATTAGTACCGTTAAGATTATACAACTTATTGTAAAGATTCTTCACATAAAAATTAGACCAAAATCGACATATAACAAAAGCATCAATCTCTGCGCCTTTACCGTTTCACCTAATGCCTATATATATATATATATATATATATATATATATATATATATATCTCGTTATACAATATGATTTAGGAAGGGTGTTGATAGGAGAGGCAGGAGAGCTTCGTTGGAAGCCAAGAGCATAAGTTTTATGGTCCCTTGCTTGCTTGCCCCGTTGCATTCACGAGTACAGTGAGTAATAATATGACTGTAGATGTCTTTGGTGTCGTGAATAGTACGAGTAATAGCCCAAGGAAGTGTCTAATTCCCATTCGGCACGCATCCACCACAGTAGAGGTGTTTTGTTTCGATTGATAAATGGGAGTTTTTCCTTGAAATTGTTGTTTCTGCGATCCATGTTTAACACTTGCATTGCTCAGCTGACTTATTTTGAGTTCATTGCTGCTGTCCAGCTGCTAAGACTAACAGACTTAGTCAATCTATTCCTTTCGGATATAGATTCTCTAGCATCATGAGACACAATGCTTTGAGTCCATATGCCCATAAAATGGAAGCTTTATTATTATTATTATTATTATTAAATAAAAAAATTATAGTATTTTTTTTTTTTTTTCAAATAAACTACAATTCTTTCATTCATTTGTTATTACATTTTGTAGCAGTTTGCCTAACCCCGGATTTGATCCTTCTTTAACCCAATCCCAATCCCCAGTATTGGAGGATACTTTATAAGAGAGTGAGAAGTTGTTGAATTAATTTTGCACAATTATTATTATTATTTTTATTTTTTACATGGGGGTGTTGAAAAAAAAGCTGGTCCAATAGTTTCAGATTCTTAAAGGTGCAGAAAACAAGTTGATTAAACATTAAAATGAAAGTATAACAGAAATATGAATTCTTTTATCTAATAGTTTCCTAAATTAAACATACATACATATTTCAAAGTGAGATGGATATATAATAAAAGATTATTTTGCACTGATTTCTTTTAAACCTGGATAATTCCAGCTATATATTGTCATTGAAAGAAGGTATTATTGGTTCTGAGCCATGAAATAGAAGCAAGTAAATCTCCGACATTGACAGATTAGCCAAAAAATAATAATAATAATAATAATTTATGAGATGAATGTTATTTATTATACAGGAATCCTAAGACCAAAATTATGGTCAGTAGAATCCTCATGAACATTCATCCTTGGTTTAAGACTTATTTTTGAATTAATGAGTCTCCATCCAAAGGAGGTGAGCCCAAAGAGGAAACAAGAATAGTTTTCGAATCATAAGCATAAAGATTGGTTTTATGGCCAAGCCACCCACAATGATAATTAGCCAAATTTTTGCAGGGGTATTTTGGCTAATTTAAAAGGAAAAAAAGAATAAGAAAAGGTTGTCTAATAGATTAGTTGTCCCACAAAAATTAGGAATATAGTCAACTCAATCTTAGTAGCGTAATTCTCCATTCTCTGTTACACGTATTATATATACATTTTTAAACTTTTTTATGAGTCACATATTTGATTGGAAATACTTCTTAATGGAGCTTAAACTCTTATATTTTTTTAATTAATTTTTCTAAAGAAATACTGAGTGGTGTATTTGGGAACTATTTTGTGTTGGGTTTAAATGGGATTAAGAGTTGGCCCGTTTATATAAAAACGTGGTCGATGACATCATAGCCGGGCCCTAAGCTTCTGAAACTGGCCTGCTGTGAGTTCTGATGTTGCCATTAGAGTTCATTGTTTTATGTTCTTAATTGATTCAAGTCGATCAATCAAATCAATCCGAAGATCTAATTTTATGAAAGATGTGAGCTCAATTTTACAAATCTTATCGTATTACCCAAGTGGACCAAAATTCAATTGAACCAATTTATTTTAAAAATATATATATTTTTTAAATACTTCAAATTATAAATCGATTAATCAAACCAAATTAAATGAATTCGAATCGATTTGGCTAAATAGATCCAAATCGATTTCAGTTCCAATTATCTTACTTTAACCAAATCAAACCAGAAAAATGATTTGATTGGATTTGGCTCTTAATCCATCGATCCAAACTTATTTGAAGTCACTAAATCTGTCATAGGTAAGTGCATATCACCCATGTTAAAAGAATTTAGATCGATGCCATCTTATATAGCGTCCACCCCATGTGACACATTATCTGCCATAGCAAACTCGGCGTGGCATCCCTGAGTCGATGTGTCACGTTGAGCCAACCTAGCATTGAGCTAACTTAGTACCATGAGCCCGAGGTCAGTCAACTGTCTGATGCTTGAGGTTGTATGGAGCGACGCAATCATATAAACACCCACACACGATAATGACTGAAGATCGTTAAAGTTGCTATATATGATCGCACATAGGAATATGTATAAAAGCCACCCCTAGCAATAGCGCTAAGGTCGGACCTTGTACATACACACGGATCGAGTTCGAAATCCTAATCCTGATTTCGACTTGTGTGCAAGCTCCCGGTGGACAACTAAAGGAGTGATCTTTAACCTCCACATGGGAGAATAAGGCCTACGCCCTCTCAATTAGACCTCGGGTTAACACATTCCGACTCAAAGGTAATGCTGGTGATCTTGCACACTCGAGACAGGTCTAGACGTGCTAACACCTCGATCATAGCATAAAAGTGTAAAATATTTTTAAGATTATAAGGAGGGCCTATGTCGTAAAAACATCAATCGTTGACCAACCTCGATGAAGTCCCGAAGAAGAGACGCATGCAAAACACTTCAGTCATGGCATAAAGATGCAAAACAAGATAGGATCTCAACAATTAAGTATAAAACAAACATGAAAATTGCTGCATAATGTTAAACAAACTAGAAGAGGATTGTTGCTGCACTATATTACTGAAAGAAGATTAAGACATAGAGCTCCACGAGTAAAAGGATTTCAGATGATCTTTGCAAACCATTTGTTGTGTTAAGATTAAGAGATTCCTGCAAGGGGGATATGTTAATAACAATCAACTTCTTCTACAACTTGTTTATCTATTTATTTTCTAATATGGTATCAGAGCAGTTCCTCCTTGGCAACAGTAGTATCGCCGTGTGTTAGCCAAGCGGCCACAGTAACACGGTGCCTCAAGAGGAGTCATTGAAGAAGCACAAT